>JAAVTI010000294.1:0-126556 GCA_011947335.1 Phytophthora constricta
GGAACACTTTCGGTTTCTTTCAAGGGATCACGAGTAGCTGCAGCACCATCGCCAGGATCATTCGACACCAGGTCCAGATCACCCATCGCTGACATGCAAAGCTGCAGGTGTCCAATACAAGAAGCTACGACAGATAAAGCTCACCAAGTCAAGCTAATCTCACACTAACACACTAAAATTAGTGGACTTGACGCTGCTTTTGATGTGCTTTCTGCGGAGCTGACACCGCACATCTCATCCCAGCGGTTCGATGCTCAATGTCGTCGGATAAGTTTACTAAAGGAATAGATTGACCACAGTCTTACAGCACACTGTACTGCTCTGCCTTAATTTGTCTTGGCCTTGAGTTCGGAGAAGGCCTGGCTGGGGTCGTCACCGTCGGGGTCCTGGAACTTGGAGCCCTTGGTCTTGGCCTCTTTGATCTTGGCCCAGATCTCGGTGGCGCGCTTCCGGTCCGTGACAAGACCCAACATAGCCATCAAGTCGATAGTGAGCTTGGTCGGGTTGAACTGCGCGGTGGCGCCGAATTCGCTCGTGGCGTAGTCGTACGGGAACTTGTGGTGCCAGTTGTGCCAGCCTCGCCAATGGCCCAGACCGAGACGAACCAGTTCTCGCGCGGCGGGATGTTGTCGTAGGTCTGGTAGCCGTAGAAGTGGGCGGCGCTGTTCACGAGCCACGTGGCGTGCAGCACGGCCGTGTAGCGCAGGAAGCCAAGGACGAAGAGCGCGTTGAGCCAATTCTCACCAGCGACGTGCGTGCCCAGGACGGTCGGGAACACGAAGCACATGAAGAGGTTGCCCCACGGGTTGAGCTTCTCCTGCATGACGACGGTCCAGTCGGCCCACAGGTCGTCGTAGTTGAGCTTGGTACCGGCCTCGAGCACGCGCTGGTCCTTCTTGACCAGCAGCCAGCCCATGTGCGCGAAGAAGAAGCCGCGGCCCGAGTTGTGCGGGTCGGCCACTGTGTCCGAGTATTTGTGGTGCACACGGTGGTCGCGGGTCCAGTGGAAGATGGTGCCCTGGTTGGCCATGCAGTTGCACAGCATGAGAAAGAAGCGCACGACGTCGTGCGCCTTGTAGCTGCGGTGCGCCCACAGGCGGTGCGCGCCCATGGTGATGCCCAGACCCGTGAGGTAGTACACGACCACGAAGAGCGGAAACGTCTCCCATTTGCACTGGAAGAGACGACGCAAGCCCTCCAGTGCACCGATGTGCACTACCGACATGTAGTAGACCATGAACCAATTGGCCTCCTTCTTGAACTGCGTCAGAGACATCATCGTGACGGCAATGGACGGAGCCGATCGATCGAAGTGCGCGGGCGACTGGAAATCTCGGAATGACTCGAAAGGCACCAAGGTGACCACCGACAGAGCGAGGGGTGGAGAATGCACACGACTCGGCTATGCTGACGTACGTCCAGGGAGCACCGTTGATGTCACCGCCGGGCCACGCAGCCTGCGTCATGTTTATATTTGGACTTTGTATACCGGCGCGCGTGACGTTTCGCGTCAAAACTCGATGATGTCAGGGTCTTGGGCATAGACTGCATAGTGAATCCGCCTGTCGGAACGCCCACCATCACGCGAGATGCAAGTCGTGGACGGGCAAAGATACATACAGGAGGCTCTGTCGCGACGTTTTTGCTCTTGCGGGGCCAACACCAACGAATGGCTGATTGGCCCCCAGCCGTTCGAAAGTCCATGTCATCACGGTCTGCGGTTGACTGCGTCGGGCGGTGCTTGCGTGGCTGCCAAAGCGCCTCTGACGAGAACGACGATCTCCTCACGTCATATCCACCTACCGGTGGCACTTGTACTTGACACACGTTTTCGAGGCGAAGTTGCTTCATACGGCGCCATGTACGTGGCGGAGTCGTAGCGGGAACGGCAGCATTGCCGCGGCTGCAAGGCGTTAATCAGGATGCTGCAGACGAATGCGTTAAACGCGCGCTTCTGTGGCGCTGTGGGCGCGAAGACACGCGCGTGATCGTCGGAAAAGCAGCTCCAAGCAGCAATGACGAACGGGATGCAGAGCTCGAGGCTTTGCGGTGAGGTTGCTGCAGCGTTTGATGAGTTGAGTGCACTTCGGGTCTGGTGTTTGGCAACAAAATGCCACAGGGATAACAATCAAGCGGACCTTCCAGCATGAAGACTTCAAGCTGGGGGACACAAATTTTTTGCACGTGTAGTCGCGTTCCGTAGATGAACTCACAGCTTGCAAATGAAAATGTTTTAATTGGAGTGATGGCAGTGGAAAGACAACATTGCTTAAAACCACGACGCTCCACATCCTCACGCAATCGCGTAGCATTCTTGCCGATAAGTCCTGTGCGGTTGTTTCGTAAGCAATACAAGTACTTTCGACTCAATTCTCTGAAATTTATTTCAGAGTTTCACAGGGATAACTTTTCGCTCACAATCCATACTGTGTCGCAACCCCAAAACTCGCATACAAGCAAGTAGCTCACAATCGTGCTCCAAGAAAGTATAAGAGTTTTCCCAAAACCAGTACCAGTTGGGGCCGTTTTCCCAAGACCAGTTGTAAACCGAAAACGACAGAACTGTATAAACACACAAGACAAAGGTCTGGCACACAAAAATTGTCATAACACAAGAGACATGCACACAGCACCCTAGATTAGTGTGGTTCACACGTAATGTAGACATAGCACCATCTGCGGAGGACAGTCAGGCAATCCTATTTCCAACGAATCATAGTTAAGCAGGAAGGTCCATTTACACCAATGATAAAGCATTACTAGGTCCCATTTGCTAGAAGAAAAATTTCTCTCACAAGCTAAAAACATCGCTACCCTCCAAGTCCCCCAAACCGTGAAACACCATGGCTCCCATCGAGTGGAAAAATATATGTACGAACATGTCTGTCGCTGATGCGCAGCTGCTGATGGAAGATATGAAGTTTTTCATCATCGTGAAAAGCCACCTGGTCGCCTGTGATGGATCCTGCGGTATGGCAAGAAGTCACAAGATGCGATATCAGCTGCTTCGATGCTCCTCGGAAACATGCATGGCGGCAACACCGTACGACGCATGTCCCTGGATCGGGAAAGTGCTGACGTGTCAGGAGCTCAACCGCGTATCACTCCTGGAGCATGGAGCTCACGAGACGCAGGTCCGCGATCCGGTGAAGCCGAAGATGACTCCGCGGTTGAAGGACTACACCCGCGAAATGGTGACTGAAGGTCACAAGCCGGCTCGCATTCGGATGAGCATGGCTCATCGTTTCGGCTTGGCTGACGAGAACTTGCCTACGCTGCGTCAAGTTCAGTGGTTTGCCAGCAACTACGCCAGGACTAAACTCCACAAGAATGACGACTACGACGAGATTTTGGAGGAGATTTCTCAGCTCCAATACGAGGCAGGTGCTTCGGACACGAACCCCTTTTCGTTTGGTTGGAAGCGTGACGTGCACGGCAAGCCAGATGTTGGCAATGGCTCCGACGAACATCCATTTTTGGTGGGTTTGACGACTAAGTGGCTATTGCGAAACGCAGCTCGCGATCCATCATCGTTCGTTTTCCATATGGACGCAACGTTCAAGCTGAACCAGGTGGGATATCCTGTTGTTGCGGGTGGAGTTTCGGATAGGTGCCAATCATTCCATCCGGTGGCCCTATTCATAACGTCTCAACGTCTGGAAGAGCTATACGTGAAGGCACTTGGAGCACTTCGCAAGATCTTCACCACCGTGACTGGCGAACATATGATATTACGCTATGTTATGGCAGATGCTGAAGTGGCGCAGCAAAACGCTGTTGATCGAGTGTTTGGCGTCGACTCGGACTACTCGTACCTGATGTGCTTCTACCATGTCATGGCAAAGGTGCATGAAAAACTTAAAGGTGTGCCACGACATTTGTGCGAACGTGTGGTTGCAGACATTTACGACCTTCACTTCGCGTCAAGTCAAGAAGCATATGATGACCATGTCAAGCTCGTGCTGGCCAACTGGGCTGAGGAAGATCTTCTGACTGGTTTCCGATCCTATTTCAACAACGTCTGGGTGTCAAGTGAATCCTGGCGCTGGCAGTGGTTTCACACGCCAAGTGGATATGCGACAACGAAAAACCCTGTTGAGCAGTTCAACCGCCTTATCAAGCGCGACTGCACCTTACGAACTAAGCAGAAGATTGGAACTCTTATCCACCTGCTGGCCGATTGTTGCGGAAATCAGTCTGTTACTCCGCGACAGTTCAAGGAAGCCTCTGAGGCAACGCAGCAACTCAAGTCCCGTGTAAAAGACTTTTCCCAGCGAAACCTGCTGCTCGATATGACGCCCGACCGCTCAAGTATCGAGTTCTTGCTGGTGTCGCCGACTCCTAACATTGTTCGGGTTGAGTCACGCGGATGTGTTCGAGTCTACCTACCCGAAATTGGACGCAGCAAAGAAAATGCCCTTCTTGAAACCTACTCTGTGCTAAGTGCATGACCAATATTGCGTGGACGGCCAGTGCCTACGCGCGTGGTTGCAGCCGGTCGTGGTCGTCTATGCTTGCGAGTCACTGAACGGTTGACTAGTGTGCATTTTCCATCCGTCCCCGTGTAGCTCTTGACTTGTAACGCAAACAGCACATGAATGCACATGGAGAACTTGAAAAAATACTTGCAGCCGCACGTCTGGGCGATCACATCTACAAACCAACCACTCTCAGGCTGCCCTTCGATTTCCATGCGTGCGTAGTTTGCTCACATTTGAGCAGATACTGAAGTTTGGGATAGTGCTTGTGGTCTAAAACACAATGCATGATCGCAACATTTGCTCGTTTGAAACTCCTACAAGAATAAATCCGTAACTCCTACCATTTTCTATCGTAGCACCACTACTTCTCTCAACTCATTGCAGCATTTTCAAGGCTCATCACAACCGGCGATGGAACACATTCAAGTCGACACTGCTCCCCCACCGACTTCAAGCCATTCTTCCAGTGGTGCAAGTTGCACCTCGAACAACGTGGGTGGGGTCGCCTAGATCAAGCAGCGGCTCGGTACCTAAAAAATTGTGGCCTTATCCTGTGCGACCCTTCGGCGAACCCAGGTGCTGCAATTAAGCGGCTGCTTGATGCGGTGTCAAGTGCCCGCATCACCAAGGCTCGTCTCATGGCGGCAGCTGCTCAAGGAGACGATGTCGGCGATGTCGGCGAAGAGGAATGGGTGCTGCCAGCTGGGGTCGACCTCAGTGGCCGACCCATATACCAGATGCGCACTATTTTTAGAGCACCGCCGCATTAACGGACGTGTGGTTTTCCTGACATCGTGGGAGCCAACTTGGGAGCCAGCTGAAAATCTGCCTTCGGGCGAGACTAAGAAGTACCGAAAGCGTAGGCGCAAGCAAGTTGAACAGAAGTTTATTGAGGCTAAAGCTCAGGAAGACAAGTAACATTTTTCTTAATACAGGCGCTATTGCTTTTATACTACCCCAGCTGCTGCTCTTGGGCGCAGATTCACTGCTGGGTACAACACACGCTGCTAGAGCCATCAGCTAGAGCGGTACAAGGCTTTCGCCCATCAACTCGCTCTGCACAAGCCCAGCTGCGTATGCGGTACCGCGCAGTTTATCCAGCGACTGGCCTTCTTGACCCTTGTCATTTTTGAGCCCCTTGCACTGTCGTCAGAGCGGGGGCGAGGCGAGGCGCCCTCTTGCACGTCCGCGCTGTCGTCCAGGGCGCCGCCATGCAAGCCAAAGCGCGGCCGAGGCACGCCGCGCTCGCTTGATCGTTGGTTGTTGGTGTTGCTGGGTCGCTGCGTTTTTGGTAATGACGAGAGGGAGCGAGAGGGCGGCGACAGTGCACGGTTGGCACGAGGGATGAGCGCACGGAATGGATGGTCCACGTCCTCGGAGCCCATCCCTCCCCGTCTTATCCGCTCATGTGTGCCACGCTAAGACGGTGTGTGCTGGCTGCATCTGGTCGTGTGTTTCTACTATTTTGTCACCCAAAGCCAGTACCAGTACCAGCCCAAACTGGAGTGGTCCACCTTAGTGTAGAGCAGCACACTGCTACCGCCCAAACGCTACACAAGGAGGTCTGGATGAGAAGCGCCAGAACAGGTTCTTGGACTTATGCGCTGCCGTGAGATCAGTTAAGGCGTGGAGGTGTGGATTTATGGCGAAAGCGCGGTAACGCCACTTATTCTTCTTGCTACCCACGCCTCCTCGTTGGGCGACTGCGTTATTGCTGACAGTGCTGCACTACACTAAGGTGGAACACTCCAGTTTGGGTTGACACCTGGTACTGGTTTTGGGCTTACAACTGGTCTTGGGAACTAGCGCGTGTTCTCAACAGGCTCTTTGTGATGAGCCCAGCTCGACCACTCCGGATAAGGACTGGCAATGAGCGAGCGCAACGGTAGCTAATACTACGCCACAACCGGCTTGAGCTCAGGCATCTTGAGAGGAAAGTTAGCGGCAATAATGAGACAGCAGCTTAGTAGTGCTATAGTAGAGCTATTAGTAGTGCTGCTACTATTAACAACTTCACACTACTACTACTACAGCAGTATGTAACTTTCACAATCGGATAGTAGTCATTATAGCACCACTAAGCCAAAATGCTCACTACTACCAAACCCTGCTTGCAGGTGCACAGTAACGAATGCTGTACGCGCGACCATGATCTGTCGGACGCCGAGCTCGTACAAACGATGCTCTGAGACAGAAAAGCGTAAGGCCATCCTACAGCTCTGGTCATCGAGGCCATGACCAAAAACAAAATCCCGGGCAAAACGTCCGGTCAGGGCAGAATTCGGTCAACAGCAAACACAACACGCGGTGTGGTGTCTGCATGTCATATCTCTGCATCTATTCGAACCGGACAATGTTGGACCTAAAATTATTCGTGGTAAACTTGGAGCGGGCAAAACAGTCTTGCATCGACCTCAGTCGTTTCAGCTCCTATTTATCATTGCAAATACCTCACTATTCCTAGACCATTTTTCAATCGCGCCATACATGGATGACAGCTCAACTCAGTGCAGTAACCCCAGAGCCAAGGCTTTTGACACCGTCTCCACCACAGGCTAACACTCTCCGGCAGTCAAGCGGTAGTTTAAATGCTTGGGCAAAGAAAACATCCGATGCCTGGTTCGCTGTCCAAATCACCCACTACGGAGGAAAATACTCAATTGAGCGAATGCTGGCACTAGAAGAGTACACCAGAAAAACTTCGTTACTGCGCGTTTTGCTTGTGATTATCGCTACACCGCTGCCTGTTGTCATCCTCGTTCTCTGCCAAGAGAGTGTTCCGCTCCAGAGTCCGACTGAGGGTTGGAGTGCCAACTGGGGATTTTGGATTCGTATGGGAATAGTTGGGATTGGAGAAGGTTTCGGCACAGCATTCCAGACGGGGTATCTTCTTGATGATGTTTCGCTCTCCTTACGACAAATGATTTTGATTAGCATCTGCGTAGGTGTCGGCCAAACCGTTGTTGCTATCCTTGTTGCGGAGTACTGGACGTTCCCCGTTCCGTTCATCAACTTCACACTTTCAATGGTTCTGTTTACAATTTTCTTAGCAACACTTGGTGTCGTAGTAGGAGGTCAAGTTTGTCGAAAAATACTCTCGAAGAGGAAACAACTCAAGCAGTGGGTAAGCTTCTTCACTGTCGTGATGATTATGGTATTCGTCTATCAAGCATTTCAAGTGCTATTTAACTTCGTAAATCGGACAAGCTACGAACTGCCAGTGTTACTATTGCTCCCGATTATGAAGATCCTCCTAAAAATATTTTCACATTCACTATCATGCACAAGGAAGACACGATCCCCGAACAAGTGATCTTTACCGTCGATTTCTTCGACGCGCTGTACTTGGCAATGTGCATGCAAAGTGTGTCATCGACAACAGCTGTGGTTGTTGTGATGGCGACGGACATTTTTCAGAATGCAATTGATTTATACGAGCTCAACCAGCGCACACGGGACATTTTAGCGCGACTTCGTAAACCTGCTGGCTCCAAAGATGGCGCAGGTAAAATCTTGGTACTAGTACGATCTCTGTGTGATCAGTCGAAAACACTCAAATCGCAACTACCAGCGGATATTCAAGTTAGGTCGTGCATCTTCCACGAGGTGTCATCTGAAGGCAGGGACTTGATCGAAAAGTTTAGCGGTAGTTCACAAATCGGATCGACCCGAACCTCTCTTCGTCTTTCGCAGAGTCTAGTGTCGTCACTGGTGACCGTACCTGAGCGTCTTTCAATGATCAAATCTATGTTTCGGTGTTGTAACTCCATTGCGCCGAAGGATACTCCAGTCGCCAAGACGGCAGTCTGCAACAAACAGCTTGACTCTAAAACAATGAGGCCTGATCAATCGACTATTGACGACTTTAGTACCCTTCACGACGTCCTCGAAGTACTTTTCACAGCAGAATGTCTCGTTCTCACCGAGTTCCTGGAAACTGTTGTTCCTTTCTACTACGCCCAATTTGTTCTTATCATGGTTCATTTACCCAGCGCGCAATATCGCAAAGAGTTGGATGGTGTTAATCCTGAGAATGTGGGCAGCATGGTTCAGAATATTCTCATCTATGCTCTGCTAGAGCTGATATCCTTCGTGGTGCTCGCAATTATTATGCAACAAAATTGTGGAATTCAGGCCCTGTACCAGTTGGCCTTTGTTTTCGAAACGCAGATGTCATTCGTGCAGAGTAAGCTAATTCTTTGGGTGATCATGACGCTAACCTACTTCGTCTTCCACTTTGGTACGCAAATGCTATGACTGTGTACAGTAGTGCCGTCTATTTTGCTAATATTGCTGGTGGTTTGTGTGCTTGGCCATAGGAGCGGATTTCACCTTTCAGTTTGCATGGATTGGGCAGCAAGAGACTTGATCATGAACCGAACGACTTGTGAGCGTTTTCATATACAGCACGATTTTGAACGATCCGCTTGAGGTGGTTAGCCGCGAAGGATGATGCATGAGGCCATCAGTGCACTCCAGCGTTAAAATATTGACGGGAAGTGTCTACGCGAGATTCACTCCTTCAGCACAACTTGCGCTCCAGCGCCACATTTAGCATGAGTTAGCTAAAAGACCAACGGAATTTCGGCCCGCACGTTCGTGACAGCCAAGATATAGTCGAGGGTTTGAATGCTGCCAGTGCTGACATCGACACTGGCCAATGTATTCTTCTCTAGAAAAGGTAACGGGAATGTTGAAATTTTTTCAAAAGAATGTGTGGTTATAGATAAAGGCCGAATGCTAATCTAAAAAATATATGGTTTTACTTAGTTCGTGCAAAGTCTTGGACTTAAAAGGACAATATATGAGTACTGACCACTCCCGACGTGTTTAATGCCTAGTTCGAGCAGGTCACGGGCTGGGCACATTAAAGCATTCTGGCATTTAACACTAGCTATTTAAGGGTTTTCTGAATGCACATTTCTGGCTGGAAAGCAAGCTAGGTATAAATCGATTCGGAACAGTGCAGTAAGAACGCAGATTCCCGATTGTCCGGTTACCCGCGAGAACTATAAACACAAACACACTCCGCCCGAACGTTTATGCAAATAAATTGTCCAATGTTATGTTTTCGATTCGCAGAATTGTGCTACCTGTATTACTGGTAGGGGCCGCAGCAACTTGGTCTTTATTAATCCAGACTGGACACTTCGTCGACAAAATTTATGCTGACATTGCGTCAGATTACGCTGGTGGTGATCTGCGTTGCCTTCAACTACACTGGTACTGATATAACCGTGCTGGTTTCAGTGTACTTACTGTACGTCCCCATTACATTCATCAATTTCAGTAGACTGCTATAGTAACACTAGAATGCAATTGCCATCGAGTTCGGTCGTGCATCTTCTATAAGTATCAGCTGAACAAAAATATACTTTTTTCTCAAGGATCGTGCAGTCATTCATGAATTGGATCGGGTCGCTTGTGTTCTTCCTGTCTTCTCTTACGCAGTAATATTCACACAGTATCGAATATACTTCGAAGAACGATTTTTTATTCCTGAGCGGGTCTCGATATGCAACATGTTTCAATGGGTAAAAACATTCTAGTCATACATCGCAGGTATGAAAGGAAGTCAAGTGACAGCGATTTGCAGCAATGCAAGTTTATGCGGCTGGCATTCACGTGCGCTCACGGGTATTTATTCGAAGTTACCGAATGCAATTGCGTCGCACCTCTCTTCTGTTATCGAAAGGTACCATTTACCCGGTATGTCCTTAATGCTCTACTCTATGTAGAATTTAAAAATATATATATCTCAAACGGAGTCCAAAGTGACGACACTTGAATGAACCACATTTAGTGCCAGATTAAACATCGTGATCGTAGCACTTCGTATCGCATTTCATAAAAAGTCCAGATGCTAACAACTTGCCTGCAGACTCAGCAACTAAGCCCAAATATCATACTTCGAAGTACTTCAAAGTATACATTAACCTTAGAGCCTAGGTAAAAAAATCCCCGACGACCGCACTGCCACTGGGATATAAATATTATTTGAAAGGCTGACTAAGCTCTGACCCACCAAATCGAAATGTGCCATTCTTTGGCCCACTGATGTCCTTCATCGGCGTTACAGCTCCTAATATACCGCATTACTAGACTCGCTGCTCAAACCAAGTAGTGCACAGCCACCACAGGCATAGATGATAGTCCCGTTCGACGCCGTGCATCTAGGCCCCAGTTTTGCGAATTCGTCGACACCCGTCAGGACTCACCTGAAAGCTTGGGCGAAAAAGTATCCAATGCCTGGTTCGCAGTCCAAATCACGCATTACGGCGGAAAATACTCCATCGAACGAATGCTTGCACTCGACGAGTATATCCGAAAACACTTCGTTGCTTCATGTCTTATTGGTGATCATCGCTACGCCACTGCCCGTAATTACTGTCGTGCTCTGTCAGGAGAGTATTCCTCTTCAGAGTCCGACGGAAGGATGGAGTACCAATTGGGGCTTTTGGATTCGTATGGGAATACTTGGGATTGGACAAGGTTACGGCACAGCACTCCAGACGAGGTATCTTCTCGACGGCGTCTCAGTTTCGCTGTGGAAATTGATATACATCAGTGTATGTGTTGGCCTCATCCACACATCTTTAGCTATGCTAGTCGCAGCATATTGCGTCTTCCCCATTCCATTTGTCACTCTCACGCTTGGGATACTTTTTTACAATATTCGTGACGGTATTTCGCTTAAGTGTGGGAGCTCAAATGTTTCGGCAGATATTGTCGCAGCGAAAACAGCTTCAACAATGCTCGAACTTCTTCACTGTGCAGGTATTCATGGTTTTCGTCTACCCAGCATTTCAGTACTCTTCAATGTTGCAAACCACACTAGCTACGAATTGCTAGTGCTCCTGCTGCTACCCATTTTAAAGCTTGTCTTGAAGAATGTTTTCGCGTTTACGATCATGAATAAGGAAGACATGTCCCAGAGCAAGTGATCTTCACGGTTGAATTTTTTGACGCACTATACCTGGCAATGTGCCTGCAAAGTGTATCGTCGACAACAGCGGTGGTAGTGGTCATGGCAACGGACATTTTCCAGACTTCGATTGACATATATGAGCTTCACCAGCGAACGCAGAGCATCGTAGCAAAACTTCGAAAGGCTGTGGGCTCTGATGAGAGTGATGACCTCCTCACCTTGGTTCGATTACTTTGTCATCCGTCCAAAACTCTCCAAACGGCAATGCGAGATGACATTCAGGTGCAGTCGTGTATTTTCCATAAGATAACGTCAAGCGCAAGAGACTTGCTTGATAAGATTGTCAGCCATCGACAATCCCAATCGACACGCACAGGTGGCTCCCTTCTGATCTCACGTAGCATTATTCGTAAGGTATCCATCACTGCGTCCCGGGTGTTGATTCCTGAGCAAACTTCAATATGTAAATCTATGCTATATCGAAGTAGACCGATCCAGCCGAAGGAAACTCTTGCCGTGAAGAACTCTGTGGCACCAAGCCTAAATGAGCTCAGCTGTGACAATCTGGGGCTCAATCAATTGGCGATCGATGACTGGAGTATCCTTCATGAAGCTCTCGAAGTCCTTTTCACAGCAGAATGTCTCGTCCTCACAAAATTCTTGGAAGCCGTTGTTCCCTTCTATTATGCTCAGTTTGTTTTGGTCATGGTTCGTTTTCCCAGTGCGCAATATCACAAAGAGTTAGATGGCATCACTTCTGAAAACCTTGAAGGTAAGGTTCAGAATATTTTCATCTATGCAGTGCTGGAGCTGGTTTCGTTTGTGGTGCTAGCAGTTGTCATGCGACGGAACTGCGGAGTTCGTGCCCTGTACCAATTAGCATTCGTTCTGGAAACTCAAACTTCGTTCGTGCAGAGCAAGCTGATACTTTGGGTGCTAACGACGCTGACGTACTGTGTCTTCCACTTCGGTACGTTTGGTTGATTCGTGGTGAGTGCCGATGACGCTGCTGATATTTGTCGGTATTTCTCGTAGGAGCGGATTTTTCTTTCGAGTTTGCGTGGATTGGACACTAGGGCGATGAACAAAACCAACCCACGACATTGCGCATGACCCATTTACTTTCGACGGCGCTGCTTGGTGAACGCTTACTGTGGAATTCAAGTGCTGCATCAGTTAGCATTTCTCTTGAGACGACGAGTTCACTCCGGTACGTTCAATCAATCTGTCAGATGTATATGTTCGTGGCAGTACTGATGACATTGTTTCTGTTGCTGGTGGCTTTGTAAGTTGTGTTTTCCTTCCAGTTCGCGTGGATCGTGATCGCCTCACCTGATGTGATTGTCAGCTCTTTAGAGACCTAACTCACCAAAGCAGCAGTTTATAATTGCACAGAAATCCATGGAAGTGCCTACGCCTCTTGATGCCATTAACTGCTCGCACAAGAGCTCTAAAAGATGTACAAGAAGCGCTTGCGAGGCAGCTTCTCCTTCAGCGCACTCTTCTGCTCCTCCAGCGCTGCGATCTCCTCGTCCGCCTCGTCAATGTCGCGTCCAGCATACTTGGCCTCCTCCAGCGCCGCCTGCTTCGCACGAATCTCCTCAATCTGCAGCAACATTTCTTCCCGGGAGTCAACCGGTTTCTTGTCCTTCTTGTCCTTCGCAGCAGCACTACCCCACGTCACACGTGGCGCAGGCGGCCACGCCTCAGTGGTCAACGTGGGCTTCAACACACTCTCCTCCTCTCCTTCCTCCACAAAAGTCACCGCCACCAGTCGGTCGCTCTCCGGTTGCGCCGCTTGCTGCAGCGCCAACTTCTCGATCTCGTCCTGACTAGCCGAGCCTTCCACCTTAAATCGCACCTTCTGACCCGAGCGCAGCTCCGCCACCACCGTCACCGCTACATATTAAACAATAAATCAATCAATGAGCACAGCAGTTAAAAACAATTGCCGAATCAATAATCTCCTCCTCCTGAACAATAATTGCAATAATTGCAACTATAGCAATAATTGCCACCTACTTTCGTTAATGAGCTCGTCGATGGCGCCGACGTCACCAACATCCTCGCGATTGGCCAATACCGCTTCAGATTCATCCAATGGGATGAACTCGTTGATGGCGGCGATCAGCTCCGGGTACCGGCCGTTAAAATGGCTGTAGAACTCGTCGTCGGTCTTGAGGTTGTAGACGAACACGCCGCCGATTGCACCCGGGATGCCGAACATGATGCCGGTGGTGATGAGCAGGTACTTCTTGAAGGGTGGGCCGGACGACGCGGTGGAGGCAGCTGCGACCGAGAAGCAGCGGCGCGGGACGCGCACGGAGCGCAGCAACGACCGGAGCATCATGATGGAGACTTGATGGCCACAGATTGGCGGAATTGCGAATGTTTTACTGTTTTTGTGTGTGGAGAGATCTGATTGGGTAGTGGAAATGAGGATTTTGAAATGAGTGTAATTTTGAATTTGAGAGTACTGATTTGGGGGTTGGAGAAAAGATGGATTTAACGGTGACGTACGCCTCGGGCGCGTACGTGACGGGCCTCGTGCTGCTGCTGGCAGGCGTGGTGCTGCCCATGGTCTACATGGTGCTGCAGAACAAGAAGGCGTTCAAGGCGGTGCGACGAGACTGAGCTCGAGCGAAGGCAAAGCCCCAAGATTTCAAGCGATTTCGGTGCCAGAAGCTGAAGAGCGTGTACTGCTTTACGTTAATTGCATCGGAAAATGTTGGGACGAGCTCTTTTTTCTTGTTTCTTAGATAATGTTACAGTGGCAAAGGGTTAATGTGTGTGGAGTGCGAGATTGGAGAGGAGAACTTTAACTGTGGAGCGGCTACATCTTCATCTGGTGGGTCGCTGCACGGACTTTTCGTGTCGGATCCTCTCGAGGTTCTGCTGCTGCTGCAGCTCTGCTTTGACGTTTTGATACCGCTGCAAGAGGCTGCAGATTGAGAAAAAAGTTGGTGGCTGGAGAGAGGGAGAGATGTTAAAGTGGAGTGGAAAACGCACCGTTCAAGGTCGACCTGCCGCTGCTTTTTCTGCTCCTCTCGACCAGATTGGATTCGCTTCTGCAACGCATCCAGATCCTGCTTTTGCCGCTGTTTATACGTCACCTCACGCTGGAACATCTCCTGTTGTTTGAGGTTGCGCCACTTCTCGAGCTCCCAGGCTTCCAGGGCGTCGGATTTCAACTTGATCTTGTGCGCCTCGCCGTAGCTGTGCACCAACAAACAAATTGAACAGAGTGGTGAGATAACGCCGTCCTGAAACGAGGAGGGCATTGGGGCTAGTACGTACTCCTTCTGCCGAGCGAGGTGCTCTTCGATGCGCCGCAGGTTTAGCAGGTCTTTGGAGAATTTGGGCTTCTGGTGCTTCTCCAGCATCTTCTGCTGGAACTCAAGCAGCTCGGACTTGTGCTTTTCGCGCATGTTGACCACAAGCTCTTCGACGTTGCGCTCGTACTCGTCCATTTTGCGATCCCAGACCTGGTTAAATTGCTGGAACTCGAGCATGTGGGCCTCCTCAACACCCAGGCGCTCGGCGATCTGTCGCGAGCGCATGGCCTCTTTCCGCCGGTTTTCCTCGTGCACCTTTAGCTCCTCAAGGCGGTTCTTGGCGATTTCAGCCTCCACATACTTGCCCTGCCGCTCGCAATTCTTGCGGTGCTCCTCTAGGATCAACAAGAAGTCGTTCACAGCCGAATCCTCCACGTTGTCCGACATTCTGTCGTCGGTCTTTCAATACGCTGCAATCGCAGCAAGTGACTCGCACTTCGTTCCCAGCACTCCAATTGCGCTCCAATCCGACCTGTGTCTCTCTTCAATGCCGCTCGCCAGCAAAAGCGACCAGAACAAATTCCAATTATACGTGCAGTCCCCATTGAGCTCCAAATGCGGCCGATGACGTTGAGCAGTAACGTTTAGCCACATGAGACGAGAATGGAGCACGCATCAGGACGCCTCGACACTAAGAAGACCAATGGCATTAAAATGCCACGAATCCAGGATGTAGAACCAACTTGCACCGCTTTGCATCAACTGCCAACTCGTTCGTTCTGGTTCAGAATGTGTTTTTTTCTATTACAATGGTTAATGGGGGTCTCCAGTTCCGAGCTCTTGTTGGTATTGCAGTCCTCGTGTTCACGTCTTCATGCGCTTGTCAGTCGCCGTCCCTTTTACTTCACGGCAGCTTCTTCTCCATGATGGCGTTGCCCTCGGCGTCCTTGCCGTGGATCTCAATGTGCTGCACCTTGGGCATCCCCACGACGTGGTGGAGTTCACGAACACACGCTCGAGCGTGCAGTTGTCCTGGCCGTTGATGGAGCCGCGGCCCACGACTTTGCCGTCCACGACGGACAGATAGATGACGCGGTCCTTGAGCGACGTGAGCGTCACCTCGAACTCGCCCGGGTGGCCCTCGCGGGGCTTGACCGTGGCGCCGTACGCCGTGTTGCGCTCAATCATGTTGAGCTCCTCGCGGGGCGCGCCGTCCTGCTCGAACATGATCCAGAACACGTCCAGCGGGTTCTCCGGGTCCAGCGTCCCGTCCGCCAGCAGGCGCGCGGCGTACACGACCACGTTCTTGTTCTTGTTGCGGTAGACCACGAAGGCCACGTTCGCGTTGAACTTGTCGGCGATGAGCGGCACCGGGTTGTTCTCCACCTTGGAAAAGTCGAGCGACATGGCTGCAATTGGACTGGGGCTTGAGCTTGGGCTTGGGCTGGGCAGAAAGCGGAATGAACCAGCTCCACGTGGAAGTCGTTACGCAGCAGTGAATCCGACTGTCGTCTGTTGCAGTGGAGTAAACACGGAGAGGTCTGGAACGCGATGTCAGCAGATAGAGCGACTTGTAGTATCGAGATCTAACGTAGGTGTGAACTGTCTGTGGAACATTTGATACCTTCTATAATTGATATACAAAGTATAGGATGATACATTGATGCAGGTAGTCGTCTTGTTGAAGCGAAAATAGCCAAACAGATGCTCTGTTATGGGGCGCTGACGCACTCGATCCCGCCGCGGATGCAGGCTGCACTGCACTGTATTGCACTGCAGCAGTGCAATGCAATGCACTGCACCAAGTCAGTGACAACAAGCTTTTTCGCCCTTGCTCCTAAGCTGCAAACAGATCTTCCACCCGTGACTACCGCCACGATAGTCATTTATAACTGACTTCCATGTAGTCAATTCATTGCATATAAAATGGCGGGAACGACCATCATTCAACCATTAGCGTAAAGCTAACGATGCTGTGGCCGCGCGAGGAGTTCCACGCCGCGTACGGGCAGATGAAGCACGACGCGCTGCAGTCCGGGGCGCCTGCAGCGTGCTCATCCTGGTGGCGCTGGACGCCGACGCGCTGTGCGCCGCCGAGATCCTCACGCGGCTTTTGCGCGCCGACCTGCTGAGCTACTCGCTGCTGGCCGTGCGCGGCTACGAGGACGTTTTACAGGCGCGCGAGACGCGCATCCGGGGCGCGGACGGGACGCCGCGCGGCGGCGGCGAGCTGCGCTCCGTGGTGCTGCTCAACTGCGGCGCCATCGTGGACGTGGCCAAGCTGCTGGCGCTGCCGGCGCACGTCAAGTGCTACGTGCTGGACAGCCACCGCCCCATCCACCTGGCCAACATCTACGACGAGCACCAGCAGATTGTGGTGTTTGACGACGGCGCGCTGGCGCTGGATGAGTATCCAGCGTTCGGACCGGATCTAGAGGTGGAAGACTTTGATCAAGAGGAAGAAGAAGAGGAGGAAGAAGAGGAAGAGAGTGAGAGTGAAGGGGAAGCAGAGGTGGAATTTGGGGCAGAGATGGAGGACACGGAGGATACAAAGGAGGAGAGTGAGGCGGAGGTGACGGAGAGTGAGGACACGACGGAGAAGAGGAAGAGAGAGGATGGAGAGGAGCAGGAGCAGGACGGGGAGCAGGAGCTTAAGAGGAGGAAGGAGCAGGACGCGGACGAACCGATGGAGACGGCTGTCGTGGCCAAGAGAAGACGGAGAGAGGAGATCTTGAGGTATTATCGAGGCTCTTTCCATGGCGCCCCGGCCGCGACTGTGGCGTTCGAGCTCGCGCAGCAGGTCAACAGCTCACAGAGAGACCTGCTGTGGTACGCGATCGTGGGGCTCACCAAGCAGTTCGTGATGGAGGAGATTGACGCCGATAACTACAACCTCATGGTCACGCGGTTCCAGGACGAGGTGCTGGCCGTCGATGCACCGACGCCTTCGAGCGGACCGGGGACAAATGGCGAGGAGGACATGCACCCAGGCTACGACGACGGCAAGATCAGCTTTGAAGAAGAATACCGCTTCATGTGCTACCGCCACTGGTCGCTCTATGACGCCATGTACTACTCGGACTACGTGGCCTCAAAGCTCGGACTCTATCAGGATCAAGCACGGCGCGTTGGTGCGCGGAATGCTACAGACAGCAATGGTAACGCTGCGGGGACACTACACTGCATGTGTTCCTTGCGCGCATGGGCTTTTCGTTGAGGCAGAGCCAGCAGAAATTTTCGTACGTGCCTCTGGAGATGAAGCAAATGCTGCGCGAGAAGACACAAGAGATGGCACCCGAGTTTGGTCTGGACGATCTCTTCTACGGTTCCTTCAAGCGTACGTTTGCATTTCAGTACCAGCTGTGTGCCGCCGACGCTGTCTACGGGCTTCAGGCACTGCTGGAGGCTCCAGAGAGCTATGTAGCATCAGTCTTCGAAGCTGAGACACAGCACCAACACCTCAACGCCTTGACGAACCTTTTCGCACTTGACGACATATTATCCTCGACTATGTCAAGTAGCAACGATAGCAATGCTACAGAGAAGAGCAAGGATGAAAAGGACAAGGCAGAGAACGGCGAGACAGAGTCTCCACAAGATGATTTCCGTCAGCAAAATTTTATGTTGGCACATACGGCGCTCACATGCAAGTCCGTGACGTCTAGTCGGCTTATGGAGAGCGGCATCAAGGTGGCCATGTCACTCAAGCAAGCCATCGTGCGGGTGGGGTTGTCTATCATGGAACGCAAGCTGATCGTGCGTGTGAAGCACTTCCGTTACGTGTGTCTGAATGTGCCCGAGCGCGAGCAAGAGCTCTTCGCGAACGCCAACGTGCTTACCCAGTTGACTCTCTTTTACTGAACGTGCATCGTGCCAGCGGCAAGTGGGGCGGCCCCAATGCTCCAACACGGAGAAAGCCCCAGGGTGAGGAAGGAGAGAATGGCGAAGATGGAGACGCGGAAGAAGAAACACCTGCGGCAAACAAGGCTATTGTGCCGCTGGTGCTTATCACACGCAACCCGGCGCAGAACTGTTTTCTTGTCGTCGGACTCACGTGCCCGTCTACACCTGGCGAGATCCATCGGAAGTGCGTATTTGCGAGCTGTGTACTGCATTAGTTGCATTTCGGCAAACTAACTCATTCATGGCGTGACGTTATGTATGTACAGCACGTTGGGCACGGCCTTCAAGCTAGCTGCAGGCGAGACAGGTGCCAACTTCCGACAGGACGGCTTCACCAGCGCCGTCATGGAGATTCAAATCGACGAGATCCAGTACTTCGTCGAGCAATTGCACAATGTGCTTGACGCTTAGAACACTGCGATAATTCTTATAGATGTTCCAGCACGAGTATTGCTTGCCTACGGAGTCGTCTTCTCGGCACCAACAATTGCGTACTCTCTCCGCTTGTGCGTGGTTGGAGTTGGCTGGCACGGCGGATTCAACCACAGCTTGAAGGTGCACAAGGTACGCTGACTAACGACAGGGAGTGGAGTGATTCTGTATTAAAACTTTGACGCATTTTAGTTCCAGCACACTCGACCTCTCTACGGTTCGGATCTACCTCACTGCCCGAAAGGAGTAAGTGGCGTGAAGCACCTTGCCTCCTGGCGCATCCGTGTCTCCACCGAGGCTCAAGCCACGCCGCTTTTTGGCGATTTCATTGCGGATGAGCGGGACGAAGCATGCTGGCATGATCTTGCGGTGCACAAAGCTGGTTCCGCGACGTGTGACGCTCATTAGTGTTTGGCCACCGCGTGGATCGTCCACAGGTACGACAAGTTGTCCATCATTTGCTAGCTGGTCCAGCAGTGTCTGCGGAGGAGAGGAGACTGCTGCACCAACGAAGATGAAGTTGAAGGGCGCCTCTCCTGGGAGCCCGTGCCAGCCGTTGTAGCAGTGCAACGAAATAACTCCTCGCTCGTACAAGTCGGCGGCTGCATCTTGCACGTTCTTACGAGCAAACTGCGTCAATACCGGCAGCAACTCGATCCCGAAAACTCGGCCGTCAACGTCATCCACAAGCCTCGCCAGAGCTGCGGTCAAGTATCCAGACCCGGCACCAACGTCAAGCACTCGCGGCTTGTTCACACCTGTAAGCGTGAAGTTGGCCAGCTCCAACACGTGTGCATGCTACATTCAGAATCCAAGCCACCTCAGGGTCAAGACACAACTTGAAGTTTATCAAGCTTTAATGGACTCGATTCCTTACCATGTGTGGTGCGGAGATGGTCTGGCTAAAGCCAATGAGGCATGGCGAGTCTTGGTATGCATCTTCTCGGACTTCTTTCGGTATGAACTGCGCGCGATCGGTGCGCTTCATGGCATCAAACACAGCTGTGGAGTGGATGATGCCAGCTTTGAGCAGGTTCTGGACGAGACCTTCGTTGCTGGTTGAGCTGCATTGTCGCGGCAGCGACAACGCCATGGTCTCCGCTCTGCTCGGCGGGCTCCTGAAGTTTTCACAGCTTGGTTGAGTATTCAAGAATGGACGAAGGAACAGCAGGTGCATTAATCATCCAGAAGCCTATTGGGCTGCGGCGACACGAGACAAGCAGAACCAGAGCCTCAAGCCTCGCCGACCGACTAAAAATATGGTGATAATGAGTGCTGCTGAGATAAGAAGAGCTCATACAGCCGAGGCAGAGATGTTGTTTCGGCATCATCTGGGGTGAAAAGCGGAATTGATGCTACATCCCATTGCTGCGAGCGAGAAATACAAATTTCAAGTACTCAAGTTGAAGTTGTGGTCAAAAACTTTTGCATACTACCGTTCGCCTCATGTGGCCGGCCATACACATCATTCGCTTCAACTTCACCCTCCTCTTTCGTGGCGCTTGTGCTCCATCAACTTCCCAAACTCGGTTTACGTTCCCGCACTAGAGGAACGTAGCAAACGCCGAACAGTCGACGTTGAGAAAAGCTGTTGCCATGCCGACTGATCTCGACGAAAATTTGCCCGCCACGGGGCTCATCCAGTGGCAGGACCAGACGACCACCGTCAGCGAGCTGGTCCATGAGCGCTTGTGGAGGTGATTCAGCTGCAGCTCCCACGTGGATGTAGTGGAACGGAGCTTCGTTTGGCAGGCCATCCCAACCATTGTGGCAATGCACCGACACAATACCCCGGTCCAGCAGGTCGCCGTCAGCCATCTGGATGTTCTTCTTGGCAAATTGCACGAGCCCCGGCACGATCTCCAGGCCAAACACACGCCCGCATTTCGCTTCCACCATACGACCGAGGCACGCTGTGAGATACCCGGAACCACAGCCCACGTCCAGAATGCGCGGCTTGTTCATGTCCTTGATCGCAGCATAGCCCAGTTCCATCGCGTGGCCATGCATATGCGGTGCCGAGATGGTCTGGTGGTAGCCGATGGGGTGCGGAGAGTCTTGATAAGCTGCCAACTCTCCCACTTGTCCGCCGTCAGGAGTCTCGATCTGAGCCATGTACTTGGCACGATCCGTGCGCACCATCGCATTGAACACGGCGTCCGAGCGAACCACACCCGTGCGGCGTAAATTCGACACTAGCCCTTCCATGCTCGATGAGCTGTTCGACCAAAACGACATTTGTTAGCAGTGTGCGATAAATGTCTTGCTCGCTTTCGATCTTCCTTTCGGTGCCCCAAGCAAAAAGCGGAATGAGACCGAGGCACACCCCAATGTGCCACCTGACAGTTAGATCTTCATTAACAGCGCTGAGAAGGTGAATATCTCAGACGCCATTCCCCGTCCCAAGCAGCGACACGGTACCAGCGGGTCGACAGAATGCAACAGTTGAAAGCTATTCGCCCCACACTGCGATAATCATAAATACGACGAGTGGATGCACCTTAGTTAGCGTTGATCTCGCCCAGGAACAGCTGAAAGAGCTCTACGAGCTTCTTGGCAGTTGGCCGCTTCTTCGGATCGCTTTGCAAACAATCTTGAATAGCTCCAGTTAACTTGTCGACGATTGCGGAAGAAGAGGACAACGATAATGACAATGAGGCTGCCGATGACGTGGGTGTTGTGCCGAAACTGCTTTCATCCGTATCTGCATCAGCACCACCAACATTCGCTAGCATGCGGAGCTTACTCATGAAGTGGCGCATCGCAGCATTGTGCTGCTTGTTTTTCTGCACAGCACTTGCTGTTCGTGGGAGAGATGCTTCATCTTTGCCAGGAGTTCCGCTTTTTGTTTCTTCTTCATGCTCGTCAAGAGTGAGACGCAACTTTTTTGGTTGACACCGTGCCTCAAGACCATCGCTGGGTCCGTCGTTCTGGAAGATGATGTACGGGTGGAACCAGATTTCCAGCATGAGGATTCCGACACTATAGATGTCGGCACCAAGGTGCCGTGAATTATGGGACAGGATCTCAGGTGCCACCAGCGGGAGCGCTGGACCCAGTTGCTTTTGGGAATCGTTTGCCTCCGGTTGAAGAAACCGCACAACTTCCCCGTTCTCGTCCTCCGACTCGGAGTCAGACTGCTGAGCAGTCGGTCTCTCTACAAGAAGTACACGAGTGGCATGATGTGTCTCGTCGCGACTGTAGTGTCTAAAGTCACCAATTTTGCAATGGAAAAGCTCCGTTACCATCACATTCCGACTGCGTAGGTCGCTATGGGAAATACCCATTTCATGAACATAAGCAAGGCTCTTGCATATATCCAAGACCATCTGGAAACGTGCCACTAGCGAGGTTCTCGATAGACCGTACGTTCTGGCTTGAGTTGGCGTGGAAATGCTATCTTCACCAGGTTTTGGAATATTCGCAAGCGGTGACAATACGAATGATGCCGAACCTCGAGTGAATGACGACTCGTTCCTGTTTGGGCGGTCCAGCGCCTCGACCTCGAGCACAGCTGCCAAATCACCACCCTTCACATATTCGGAGATGACGCACAAATGTTCGGGGTCGGACCACATCGTACCCAGACTAGTAACAATGTTTGGGTGATGTAACGATCCTGAAAGCTCCACATCTTTGATTGTATCAGCGAGTTTCTTGACCTCAAAACGCAGCGTCATCATCCGCTTAACAACCACATGCGTACCGCAGTAATCCCCCAGAAATACCTCTCCATTGTAGCTGCGACTGAGGATGCGATGCATGTGAAAAGTCTCCCATTCAACATCGTTCCACTCGTGCATAGCTTCTTGTTCGCCCGGGGAAGAGCACGCCAGTGTTTCTCCTTACGAATCTGGAAATAATCTCGAAGAGTGCTCAGCACTAGGTCTTTCGTCTCCTCTGGAAGATCATAGATACGGAACGGCATTTCGCCGCGATCAGAGGCTTCCACATCGACCTCATCATCAACAAGAGAGTCACTTGGACTCATGGGTTCGGCCAGTTGATGCATCATGAGTCCCATGCGCCAGTCATTCATGTCCTCTTGCTCCTTGATATCCATTTTGCGTGTCCGTTTAGAGCTTTTCAGGATTAAATACAGCAAAAACTTACTGCTAAAAATCACCCCTGGAATTGAAATTGCCATCGACAGCGTTAGCCAGCACAGTGTGTTGCATGTAAAGTCCTTGCATTCCTTGCGATCCTCCAGCAGATCCGACGAGTAGGGGCAGTATTGACACACCGTGGCACCGTCTTCGTCTGCATACGCACGAGAGGACACGCTGCTACAAGATACACACGTCCCCGTCGAGTTGTCATGGTATGTACCAGCAATACATTGGATACAGCCATAAAGCGCCACATTTCCATCTGACGTCGAGCCTGTCGAAGATGAGGACCCCATATCGATCTCTTCAAATACGCTGCCATTTGGACAGTCGTTGCGCATGTCAACGTCCGAAGACCAACCAATACCAGGATTATCCGCGAGAGTTCTACTCGAATAGAAATAGAGAATACAAGACAGCAACAAAAACTGGTAAGCCTATGCCCATGGCAAATACTAATAGATCAACGAACCCATCCTTACACATTGGTCAGAAGTTTCTTGACGAGAGACACAAAGTTCGTCCTTGGAATGGACGTAATAAGGTTGTAGTCGAAATGCCTGAGAAAATTAACCAACCATTAGAAATATAAAATAGTCATATGGTATCAAATGGAATAGCACTTACATTTCCTCAATGGTGTCCCTGATTGGGTCGAAAACAGCCGAAGAAAAGTTAACGAGACGGTTGTTCCGTAGGTCCCTTCAGAAAGAGTAATGGGGTCAACAATTAAAAATTAACGTTGACAACACCCGCAGCCGATGACGACATAACGTACAAGATAACGAGTCCCGTATACGGCGTGAGAGCATCATTCGTCGCGATAGACCATAAGTAGTTGCGACTCATGTTTCTACAGACACATGCACCAAAAACATGATAATTTTATGACCACACGTGTAAATCGCTCCTCAACGAAGTGTAAGCTTACAGATATGCCAGCCGCGACGCAAAGAAGTTGTCAGGAAAATCCGGGATGAGGTCTAAAAGATTATCTTGTAACTCGAGATGCTTCAACTGGGCCGGTACCGATGATAATGTGAGCCGATGAATGTTGTTCAAGCCTAATTTCAGCTCCTCGAGTCCATCTACATCGTCAAATGCGTCTTCGTCGATAACAGAGATAACGTTGTCGCTCAAATCACTGCAACGAGATGTAGCAGCTAGTAAGAACGAATCTCAATACCAGGTAGCACGTTTATCATACTGATGAGCTCACAGTTTTCGTAGCGCTGTCATCCCCGAAAACGCGCCTGAATTGATAGTAAAAATGGCATTGGACGCCAACCGCAGTTCTTGAATATTGGAGGCCCCAGCAAATGTATTTTCCTCGATTTCTACTAACGCATTGTAGTCGAAGGAGCTGTACCCATGCGGTTAACACAAAAGACGATGCACAGTTAGCCACGTAGGAGGTGTTATCGGTGTTCACGGGAAAAATGATTAATACGTACATGTATCCATTGGCGGAAGCACTTCCTATGCCAGCAGGTACTTCCAGAATAGCGTTGTGTGAGAAATCCAGTGCTTTCCACGAAGATGATGCCGTGAACAACGACTTTGGGATCGTTGTCAGATCATTGTGACTCAGATCCAGTGTATGCAACGCTGACAAGTTGGCGAAGGCATCTCTGTTGATCAACGACACATTGTTCTGCGATAAAAAACTAAATAAACATCGTGCATCAGCTTGCTAGCACAACATACAACGTACAGGCCTCCAAAGTTGGCACGTACATGGTCTTGAGTTTTGGCAGATTCACCAGTGCCTGTGACTCGATTGTCTGGATAGTGCTCTGATTGAAGACCATTGTATCTAACAACGGACAGTCACTCGCGAGGCCCGTCGGCAACACTTCGACCTGTGTGTCCATACATCTGCACCGAAAAAAGCCACCGAAAAGCATCAACACACCACCTACAATCAACACCAGAAACTTTCAACCAGCTAAAAACCTACACAACTCTCTCTAGGTACGGCATGTTGACAAAAGACTTAGTCTCCAGCTCCGTCAGCGGGTTGCTCGATATATTTCTGCACAAAAGAAAAATCAATTAAAACATCACACAACCACAGCACCGAAGCAGCTTGAATTGCTGCATTTAACTCACATATAAGTGACATTATAGGCTGCTTGGAACAGCGTGGCCGGGATGCTGGTGAGCGAGTTGTTCTGCAACAACAGGACGCTCTCCTGGCCCAAGTCGTCGGCCGAGAGCGTCGTCACCACCGAGTCGCCGCTATAGAACGCGAACGTGAGTGATGACGCGCTGCCCGTCGTCGTGATGTTGGTGAGCTGCTGCTCCGCGAGCTCCAGACTGTGATAATAAATTGAGCAATAAAGATTACTTAATTTGACCTTAAAACAAGTATTTTGGGCGTAATACGCAGCGAAATCGGGCAAACAGGCCACGGATGGATAGAGCAGACGACGCAGAATTAAAAGACGTGGCGTGGCGTACCATTCGGTGCCTCCTGTAGCCGCAGCGAGCGCCGCTAACACGGCGACACGCCGGAGACGTCCCATTGAGGTGCTTTTTTCGAACTGACTGCGTTTTTCAGAGACTGGCCAGTTCTGTAATTACTAATCCCGAAATACTAAAATGCAAATACGTGCACATTCCAGAATTACAAGTAGCCCTTGAAGTTCCCATTGCGACTTTCTTACAGTAGAAGCTGTAAGCACGATTTGTGCGACTTTCTTTTAGTTGAACATGTTCCTCCAGCCGCGGCAGACGCAGACCGAGCTCCACGGCTACTCGGTGCGTCCTACGTGTCTTCTTTATACTTGATAATGCTGTCATAACGCTGACGTTGACGGTGACTTGCTATGGGCAGGTGGAGTTCAGTCCGTTCGTGGACAACTTGGTCGCGGTCGGAACGGCGCAGTACTTTGGGATTGTCGGCAATGGACGGCAGTACGTGTACGAGCTGATGCCGGCGGGGGCTTGGCGCCGGTGAGTCGATGGGGACGTTGCAATTACGGTGGTAGCGGAGGGCTCACGGTTGCTGAGCTGCTGGGGACGTAGGTTCGAGCTTTGACACCCCGAGGGGTGTACGACTGCGCGTGGAGTGAGAACCACGGCCAGCAGTTGGTGAGCTCGTGCGCCAATGGGGCGTTGAAGCTGTGGCACTTGCAGACGCGAGACCAGTTCCCGATCCAGAGCTACCAGGAGCACAAGCAGGAGGTCTCGGGCGTGAACTGGAACGTGGTCGCCAAAGATTCCTTCGCGTCGGCGTCGTGGGACGGGACCGTCAAGATCTGGAAGCCCGAGGTGCCGCACTCGGTGTTGACACTTGCGGAGCACTCGAGCGCCGTGTATAACGCGGTGTGGAACACGCAGAATAATTCCTTGGTGGCCTCGTGCTCGGGCGACGGCTCCGTCAAGATCTGGGACCTCAACAGTGCCCGCTCGGTTACAACCATCCCAGCACATGGCAACGAAGTCCTCGCACTGGATTGGAACAAGTACAACCAGTTTGAAGTTGTGTCGGGGTCTGCGGACTGCACCGTCAAAGTCTGGGTACGGTGGTCATCATGAGGTGGCGTGGTGGCATGTTTGTCAACTAAATAATTTTAACTTGTAAACCTTTATTTTTGCATGCAGGACATCCGAAATCCGTCACATGAGGTGCGGATGTTGCCAGGACACAGCTACGGCATTCGGAGACTCAAGTGCTCGCCCCACGACCCCGACGTGGTGGCCTCCGTGTCCTACGACATGACGGTTGGCATCTGGAACACCAAATCTCCATATCCGCGCCTGCAAAACGCGCAGCACCACAGCGAGTTCGTGTTCGGCTTTGATTTCAGTCTTTTCGTGGACGGACTCGTAGCTTCATGCTCCTGGGACCGACAGGTGGCCGTCTGGAACTACTTTGGCGGACCACCGCCGTCACCACCGCGCTAGACGTGCTAAGTTCGCAGCGAACCTAATGGAAATTGACTGTGTGTTTGTAAAGCGATCACTTTTCGGGGCTCATTCCTAACACAAAGACTCTGGTCGAGATGGAGACGCCCAAGAAAACGGGCTTCTGGACGCAGCACGTGGACCCCAGCAGCGGCGTAAGCTTGCGTTCCTATTCTAGAGACAGTTCTCTCCCTTGTCGTGCTGATACTTCTGTGAAATTGACGACTAATACGCTCGGTCGTCTCTGCTAAACATTATGATTTTTTACATGTTTAGCGGACGTACTATTTCAACCTGGTGCTGGGACGGAGCTACTGGGAGCTGCCACCGGAGCTGCAAGCTCAAGTCAAGAAGCCAACGCTGGATGCATTTCGCGAGTGGGATCCAGAGGCAGCAGAACGCAAGTACGGCGCTGCCCAGCAGCAATCAGCTGAAGGAGACGAGGAGCTCCGTCGGAAGCGCGAGGAGGCGCTCGCCAAGTCCAGGGCGGAGGCAGCAGCCCACGCCACTTCCACCCACTTGTCCCTGGAGGAGAGGATGGCTCTTGCAGCGCAGAAACGGAAGGCAGCAGAGGTGCAAACCAGTGCTGGGAACCAGAACAATCACCAGTCACCCTCCAAGAAGGACACCAATGAATACCTGGAGCTAGTGCGTCAGCTGCAGCAGAACAACGACGGTGAGGATGGTAGCGGCGGCAAGTGGCTAGTCCGTTAGACAAGAGGAGGGCAGGAGCCAATCAATAGTTTATTCCTGAGCGTTCGCGATGCCTCGCTCTTCCCTGCTGCGCAACCTTTTTCCAGGTCAAGAAATCCTCGTGGCGTGTCGCTTCTGCAATGTCCAAGGCACGACCACAACTCCCCAAGTCAATTGCAACCATAGAGAGGCTCTAATTGCGTCGAATTGCTCCTGGAAACGCACCCGCTTGTAGGCCTGGTACCGGTCCTGGAACGAAATGGACTTTTCGTCGTGTGCCGAGGGTTTCTTGGGCTTGAGGTCGAAGAGTTCCTGGACGAAGGGCATCTTGGCCAGCACGCACTTCCACACCACGATCCAGCCCAGCGCCAGCGTGAACAGCACGATGCAGATCGCGCCGGATACGTAGGCGGCAGTCACCGCCAGCTCCTCCACGCCCATGATGGTCTTCTTCGATAATAAAATGCGAACTTAAGCGACTAAGTACGTTATGAGGCTGTGATGGCGAACTCCGAGGAGGACAGCACGATGAAAGTGGACGCTGTGCATACTGGTACGAAGGGTTTCTCTATATTTCATCGACGACTAGGGAGGTTGCTTCCTCGTTCAAAAAGCCCCCAAAAATGACGAGTGTCTGGATGGAAACTCCGTCGGGGGTTCATAGTGTAACTAGCGGTCGTCATGACATAGCTCTTGCTGCTGCCGACCCACGCAGGTACCGACTCGAACGGAGGGTGAAGCTTGCAAGTCTTCAAAACAGCAGCCGACGTCGCGATTGTGTACGCATTTCAGCCCCGAACTCCCGTCTTGAGCGCAAATACAGCGACGTCCGTCGGCATTTCCACTGCAGCACACGTGCACATTTGGGGCGTGCACGTCGCAGCTTTTCATCCCTCAGGGTTTTCTCCTGTATGCGGCGTTTCTTGCTCTGCATCCGCTCCAGTTGCTTCCGCTGCTGCTGCTCCTCTCCAGCTCCCTCTTGGTCTTCCGAAAGACAAGTTTAAGTGGCTTGGCCAGTGGCTTGGCGGCAGGTGCAGCTCTTGGCGCGACCGAGTTCTCGACACTCCGCCGTCGTGGACTGCGCACACGCGGCATCTCGCGCATGAGCCGCTCGCAGTTTTCTTGGTGCTCCATCATGGCCATCGTGCTGTGCAGAGTGCGACTGTGCAGCAGCAGCCCCGTGATGGAGTTCCACGCCCTCCGTGGCGCCACCTTCGATCTGTTGTGCGTCATAGCGTCCGGCTCACTCGCGGCAAAGTAACTGTAGCAATTGACAATGAACGAGGTGAGAAAAATCGTCACCAGACCAGGATTTTCAATGCCGCAGTGCAATACCGCACCGAAAATGAAGAAGATATAGCAATGCAAGCCACTAGGAAGCACCGAACGCAGTGACGACGATGCGGAGGAGCGAGGGAACCCACACACGTACCCTCGACTTGGAATGTTGCACACTGCATTCGGTATTGACACACCATCGTCAAGGATATTTTCAAACGGTAAGTTCGGATGTTTGAATTCAAACCTGAAGCCCGCCAAATCGTACTTACTCTTTTCATCTAATCACATCGCTTCGTCTTTTTCATTGGATAAAACTGCTTTACATTCGCCCTCCCCTTCGCTCATACTAAGTGTCTGATACTTCCGACGACATCAAGATGGAGGCGCTGCAGGACAAGCGCGTCGAGTTCTTCTCCATGGAGAACATGAAGAACAACGAGAAGGCGGTCGAGTACGTGCACACATCGATGTGCGTCATCGCCGGCTGCATCGCCGGCATCACGGGCATGACGGGGCTCCTGGGCTTCGCGTTCCTGGCCGCCGCCTACGTCATCACCGCCGTGACGCTCTGGGTGGCCAAGCTGCAGATGGACGTCAAGGTTTACTTCAACACGAACGCCTTGAGCTTCATCTTCGCCGGCGTCATGTCGCAGGCGCTGAGCTTCATCCTCTTCTGGACGCTCTCCTACGGCCTCGTGCATATTTATTGACGAGAGTTAGGGACAGGACCAGGACCCAAGACGGAGGAAGAGACTCAAGCTAGAAGGGAGGATGCAGCAGCAAGAGGAGATTGCAGATTGGAGACTTACCTACTAAGGTTCTAGAGGGGGTGAAACGCTGCTCTGTAGTGATGAAATGAGCTGGAGATGATGCTGAGTGGCTGTCGCTGTCACTGCTTCCAAATCCAGTCGACGTTCCTATTGAGAAATCCGACGCGTCTTGCTCTCGTGTGT
Organism: Phytophthora constricta; assembly: GCA_011947335.1. NCBI lineage: Eukaryota > Oomycota > Peronosporomycetes > Peronosporales > Peronosporaceae > Phytophthora > Phytophthora constricta. The sequence continues at coordinate 29,968 of JAAVTI010000294.1, forward strand.
ACGTTGAGTCATTGTGCTGTGCTTGGATCATTTTGAAGGAGGTCATGAATGAATTGCAGCTCGCAGTCGTTGTAATGTGGGACGGAGACTGACACACAACACAGCTCGCTCTTGACAGACTTCTGTTCCTCCCCTAATGTCCTACCCGCGCTGCGCCTCCTGCATCTTCTGCTGCATGGTCATGAGCACAGCCTCCATCATGTTGCGCTTGCCCTCGATCACCGTCTTGAGCTGGTCCGTGTTGCTCTGCAGGAAGTCCACTTTCCGGTCCATGAACTGCTGCGCCTTGTCCACCGACTGCTCCACGAAGTAGCCCGTGCCCACGTCCACCAGCACCTGCTGCTTGCTGGCCAGCGTGCCGGGCACGAACATGGAGGCCGTGAGCGGCACCAGCACCTCCTTGTTCTGGTCGGCGCTCGCCAGGCCCTGCAGCGCCTCCTTGGACTCGGAGAAGCGCGACTGGGCCTCGCGCAGGCCGCCGAACGACGCCGTGAGCTGCTGTAGCTCCTTCTCCAGCTGCGTCTTGAGCGAACTGAGCTGCTCCAGCGACAGGTCCACCAGGTTCACCTCGTTCTGCGCCGCACTCGCCATGTCGCTCCTGCTACTTCTTGCAAAGTGTATCGACCACCAACGAAAGGCACGAGATCTGCAGCAATTGTATTGTTTCGACCAATCAGGACGCTAGTTCGACGCGCTATCGGAGCCCTCGGCGTCATCGCCTAGGAAGCTCCAGAGCTTCAGGGCCACCTCGGCAGCACGTTCACGACGCTGTTCATCGGTCAGAGTTTGGCCTTCGTCTCGCACATTGCGAACCTCTGAAAGCAACGCGCCAAACTCGCTCATATCGAAGTTATCGTCATCGCCGTCACTGTCGGAGTCGGCACCACCAGCACCTTTCAAAGCTTGCAGCAGCGTCTGGAGACGTGAATCATCGACTGCTGAAGCCTCTTGAGCGTCCGTCTCCTTGTCTTCCACTTGGTTCTTGGACTCCTTCTCCTCCTCTTGGCTCTTAGACTCCTTTCCATCAACCGTTGCAATACCATCTAGCTCTGGCGACGCAGCTGCAGCCTTGCTCTCGGTTGCTGTCGGATTCATCTCCATGGCCCTCCACATGTTGCAGTGCAGCGCCTCCAGCACGCGTTCGATGCCGTGCTTCTCGTCAATGACATCATCCTCTCCGTCCTCCTGCTTGTCCGCGTCCAAGTCCACGAACTCGAACCCGTTGGCCTGGCTCCAGCTCTTCATCTTGCAGACACTCTCCGTGGTCGCCGCTGCCGTGGCCGCCGCCAGCAGACACACATCGTACGGCAGCGTGTCCACGATGTTCTTGGCGAGGCGCTGCACGCGCACAAAACTGTCTCTCCGTGCAGCGTCCACCACACACAGCAGCGCCTCGTACTCGTGCAGCTCGTGGGCCAGCGCCGTCACTGGCGCGTTGTCCTGCACCTGGTGCGCGTGCACCTCCACAACCGCCTTGTAGTACTTGGTCTGAAGATGCAGCACTGAGACCTCGTCCGATTTGCTTGCAACATCCCCGCAAAGTTCGCGCAGCTGATCAATCACCAGCTTGCTGTCTACGTCGGGGCTCAGCACCAACAGCCTGGACACCTCTTCATTATTGCTCGCCATTATTGCGTCCATCTGTGTCCTTTGGCGAATGGCTCAAAAACTGAAAAGATCAAATCCATATAAGTACGACGGTTGGAATGCGCACTTAAGCGAAGAGCTCTCTTGTTCTGCACACATTCCTGATCTGCCTCGGACATTGGCGATGGCGTCGCCCCACGGCTCCGCGTCGCGCTCGTACGCGCCCGTTAGCGACTTCTCCGGTTCGGACAAGTCCGCCACATTGAAAGCTGCCTCTGGTGACTTCACCGCTGCCGAACGCGCCACGGAAGCGCCAGGAGTGAGCTATGAGCACTTGTTCCAGTCGCTGGCGCAGCACTCGCGGCTGTTCCCGCTGCGGAGCTCCGACGTGGCGCTGCTGGCCACGCCCACGGACTTTTACCAGCAATTGCTGATGAATATCAAACAGGCAGATCAGCGCGTGTCCATTTCTTCCTTGTATTTGGGCACTGGCCAGCTGGAAACGGAGCTGGTGGAAGCTCTGGCGACGAGACTGAGAGAGCGGCCGCAGCTGCAAGTGCACATTGTGCTGGACTACTCCAGAGGCCAGCGTGGAGGAGTGACCGCGAGCTCGGTGACCATGCTGGCGCCGTTGCTGAGGGAGTTCCCGGACAATGTGGAGCTGTTTCTGTTCCGGGTGCCGCAGCTGTCGGGGCTCAAGGCCAAGCTCCCGCCGCCGTTCAATGAGACGCTGGGAGTCTCTCACGCCAAAGTGTATCTTGTGGACGACACGCTGGTGCTGAGTGGAGCCAACTTGAGCAACGACTATTTTACCAATCGACAGGACAGATATGTGCAGCTGACGGAGTGCGGAGGACTGGCGCACTTCTACCACCAGTTTGTGGAGCTCGTGACCGGGTTCTCGTACAAGGTGCAGCTCGAGTCGACGCATGGCACGAAGAACGAGTATGTGCTGCACCAACCAGCTCTCGCTCATGACTCGGAAGAGGCGAAGGAGACGATGAGACTCGAGATGGAGAGCCTTGTCAATCCCAACAAGCATGAACGCCCAGACCGGACAGATGCACGCACAGACGCGTGGGCATTCCCGACACTGCAATTCTCACCAATTGCGCTGGATCATGACGAGCGGCTGCTGGGGACGTTTGTAAAGAATTTACCTCGTGGCTCACAGCTTCAGATTGCGTCGGGTTATCTAAACTTCCCGCCGTTTCTGAGCGCACTGCTTGAACGTTGCGGGGCAGAGCTGGACGTGATTTCGGCGGCACCTCGTGCCAACGGATTTTACGATGCTGCTGGGCTGAAAGGTGCAGTACCCATGGCCTACTCGCTGATCGAGCAAGACTTTTCGAACGGACCCGCGCCCGCGAGTTTCCCACGGTGCTGCGTGAATTCAACCGTTCAGACTGGACGTTCCACGGCAAGGGCATGTGGTGGCGACCTGCACTATCCGACTCGACACTTAATGCTTCGTTGGGACTGCCTCAAATTACTATCGTGGGCAGCTCAAATTTCGGCCAACGCTCCTATGGCTGCGACCTTGAATCGAACCTCGTGATCTTCACGCGCAACCCAGACCTGCAGCGTCGGCTACAAGATGAGTACGATGCGCTTACTCGTGATGCCGAGGTTGTGACGGAGCACCTTTGGCGGAGGCCTGAGCGCATGCTACACGGGCTCTTTAGCTGGAAGGCCGGACACTGGATCCGTCCTGTGTCCAAGATCCTCGCCGCATATCTCTAGGCGTCAACGATTGCAAGGCGCATATCGAGGCTGGAATGCTTCCAACCAAACTAGAATAGACCTCAATATTCGGCGATATGAACTACTCTCCTGCATCATCTAGTGAAGCATTCCACCGACACTAAGCTGTAGAAACACTCCCGAAAGCAGAGGCAGCGTCAGATTGTCGTCCCAGCCTCCAATATCCAGCAGCTCCGCAGCGGCAGCACCAAGACCCGCTGCCAGTGATATGGTTGTCGCAGCCACAACATGATCACCTTCTCCGTCGAAATAGAAGTTCTGTTCCAGCATCAACACGGCGAACGTAGCAGCCGCAGCGACACTGAAGCACCCAATGGAGCCTTCCAGCGACTTGTTCCCACCCAACCTTCCGATCAACGTCACCAGTTTGTACCGTCCAAACAACGTCCCAAAGAACGCTGCTGCAGGGTCCCCAACCGATAACTTGAAAGCAAACAACCCAAACACTTTCAGACCTCATTGCAACTCAACCAACACATTTCCATCACCTCTCAAACCTACGTGAAGAATCGCCAGCCTCGCCACTCGAGGCAGGAAGAACATTAGCGAAAACCCTGATCCGAGCAAAAGTAGTAGGCACCAGGTAGTGCTGCCCTCGAGACCTCATGCTGTCGTAAAATGCTCCGGAAGCAGGTCAAGTAGACTTCGTTCACAGCTTGAACCCTCCCGCGGAGTTCATGCAAACCGTAAAACACCAGCGCAAAGAACAGCAGCACACTGGCGCCTGCAGCTCGGTCAAAGAAGCTCGAGGCTCCGTAGATCATAACACCTGTGCCCACATGCTGCAGTTTGCGCTGCAGATGCAGGTCCCCACGTCGAGCCACATCTTGAGACGGAGCTGAGAGAGGACGAGCCGACACCAAGTACTGGAAGGCCAGGATGGCCACCACGCACGCAGCACACGCTGCGACGGACACGTCGTCGTCCATGTCCCTACAGTGACTTCTTGTCGATGTAGCGACAAGTATGAGGAGTATCCAGACAACAATCGACAATGCACACGCACAGCGTGATATCCGATTGAGAATCCACGCCATGCAACACTTCGGTTCTTATTCGCCATGTGCGACGAGAATACCTGGGTGAACATTGCTACTGCATGCTCATGGAAGGAGGTTTCGAGAGCTTAGTGCTCCTTGAAGCTTCTTGACCATAAAAATACTTTCACAAGCGCTGAGAGACTTGTTGGAACGAACGCAGGACAAGACTTCAGGTGGTTCTGAGCTTCAGAAGCGCATTTGTCGAATGAGTTGTCAAGTGGCAGAGTATCGTCCGGACACTGCGTCTCATATCGATAGCAGAAGCAGAAGTCCTGGGAAGAGCGTGGCCATGATATACCCGGCGGTGAGGCTTGGAAGTGAATTGGGAAGTGATGCAGAGAGTTTCAAGACGAATTCGAGCGACCCAGTGGCCCAGGAATTGTCGACGGTATCAGCGGAGGACTTTGAGATCATTCGAGTGCTTGGGGTCGGCACCTACGGAGTGGTGAAGCTGGCCAAGCACAAGCCGTCTGGCATGAGTGTGGCGCTCAAAGTGCTGTCCAAGGAGCATGTGGTCGCCACGAGGCAGGAAAAACACATTTTGAGAGAACGAGCGGTGCACTTGCAGCTGCAGCATCCTCTGGTTGCAAGGCTTTATGGCACTTTCCAGGACGATGATTGTTTGTACCTCGTCATCGAGTACCTTCCCGGCGGGGAGCTCTGGAGTCTCGTGTACTCGAATTGTGAAGATGACGAGGATCAAGACGCCGTTGCAGGCAGTGTCAAAACTGCGTCGCCGCTCAAGATTCAAGCAGTGCAACATACGAAGGAAGACTGCGGTGATATTCGTCCAGCTTCACCAGTGAGTGCACCGAAACCCACGGCGATCGAGTCTTTGAAAACCATCAAATCGCGAACACTTAATTCCAAGGGTCTCAACGTGCTGCGCAGCAGCTACGGCGGACTGAAGGAAGAGTATGCAGTGTTTTACCTCGGCTGCATCGTAAGTGCGCTCGAGTACTTGCATGACCAGGGTCTGCTCTATCGCGACCTGAAGCTCGAGAACCTCGTGCTGGACAGAGGAGGTTATCTCAAAATCCTCGACTTTGGTTTTGCCAAGCCGGATGCGCAACTCGCGCCAGACACAAGCTCGGGTCATGCTCGCAACCTCACGCTCTGCGGAAGCATAGACTACATGGCTCCAGAAGTGTTGCTACACCAGTCTCACGACCACCGTGTGGACGTGTGGTCGTTTGGCATCATCATGTATGAACTGCTCCTCGGTAAGACACCATTTTACCACGAGAATCCTCGTGAACTAGGACGAAGGATCACTTCAGAGGACGTGGAGTTTCCCAACGATTTCGAAGAGGAATTCCCGTTGGCCTACGACCTTATTAGCCAACTTCTTGTAAAGAATCCGGATGCGCGACTGGGGTCCATGACTGAGATCAAGACACACAGATTCTTCACACGAGTCTTCTCCAGTCCAGAGGACTGGGAACAGTTGCTACGTCGCGAATGCGAGCCGCCATTCGTGCCTAAGCTCAATGGACCCTTCGATACCTCTTTTTCCAGACCCTCGACGATGACGAAGAGAACGAGCTGAATGCAGACGTTGATCCATACTTCGAGGATGGCTCCAATGTTTTCAGCGACTTCTAGAGCACAAGCTTCGCCATTTTTTCTTTGTGATCACGTACACATGGACGGACCGATGCCACATTGTGCTGAAAGCTGGTCTTGGGCTCCCGACATGGCACGACTCTCTTCGTCATCATTAATTTATATGGTTAACGTGACCATCACGCTCTGCCAGCAACAGATACATGTAGATAGATCATTAGGCATAGCAAACAAATAGAGCAAGCGCACACGTGAAAGCACATTCAATTTTCTATCGCGTCTGTCTCGGTTGTGGTCCAGGCTCGAGTCCTGTCTTGGTCTTTCGTTCGCATAGATCGCTTTGCTTGGTCGCAATAAATATATACTCACTACGCTACTACTCACGTTCTCGTGAGTCACACACATGTCTGCACGAACTGCAGTCTGTGCCTCAATACCCGAAGTCTGAGTCGGCATCGCTTCCTTGTTCCTGGTCCTCGTCTTCATGCACACGAACGAAAAGACTTGTGTCGAATGGGCCATCTAACCTCGGAATGAATGGTGCGTCTACTAGTCGGGCTTCGAGTTGCTGCCAGCCTTGCGCCGACGGGAAGTAATTGCGAAAGAAGGTGCTTTTCCGCACCTCTGCGAACGATGCGAGTCGCTTTGCAGGGTCTTTCACGAGCAACGTGCGGATCAGGCTGCACACACTTGGGTGTTGTTGCTCGTAGTCCTCCGGGAACTCCACAGGCTCCGAAATGATGCGGCGGCCTTGCTCCCGGTGGTTGTCATGGTAGAATGGCGTAACTCCGAAGAGGAGTTCGTACAAAACGATTCCAAACGACCACAGATCTGCTCGTTGGTCGTACGACTTGTGCTGCAGGATCTCTGGTGCCATGTACTCCATGCTCCCGCACATCGTCGAATTCCGCTCCGACGTCCGGATCGCGTCGGGCTTTGACAGTCCAAAGTCGATGAGCTTCAGGTATCCGTCTGCATCCAACACGAGGTTTTCCAGCTTCAGGTCCCGATACAGAACGCTGCAGTTGTGCAAATATTCCAACGCCAAGACCACGCAAGCTGCGTAAAACGCCGTATATCGCTCATGCAGTCCACCGTGCGAGCTGCGCAGCTTCTGCTTGCACAAGAAATTCTCCAGCGTCAAGCTGTTTCGACTCATTGCCACACTCGTTCCACGCCGCTGTCGAGTTTGATCTTCATCCGACTCCGAGTCCGTCGTGACGCCATCCGACGCTTCCGACTCGTCCAGCTGCCTCGGTCTCGACACTCTCGATCTCCGCTCTTCGTCCGACTCATCCTCCGCATCCTCACGCTCCTCGAGATGGCCGTCGTCATGGGTATACACCAAGCTATAAAGCTCTCCACCGGGACAGAACTCCAGCACAAAGTACAATTGCTCAACATCTTGGAACGTGGCGTAGAGTTTTGACACGAACGGGTGACTGAGTCCTAAATGCACACTCTGCTCCCTTAAAATGTTCTTCTCCTGGTGCATTTGCTGCACGACGCTCTTGATTAGCACCTTGACAGCTACGGTGACGCCGGTGTCCAGATGTCTTGCAAGGTGGACGACCCCAAAGGTGCCTCTACCCAGAACGTCCAAGAGCTCAAACTCGTCCATGTCGTTGCACTTTTGCAGCTTGAACTCGAAAGCTGGCGACGACACCGACGAGCGTCTTGAAGTCCGAACACTCACCGCCGACAGGTAACTGCTGGCGCTGCTGAAGCGCTTGGCGGACTCTTTGGCGGCGTTGGGACCCCAATGCGAGACTGAAAAGCGCTTCACCGGGCGACTCGTGACCATGGCGCGAATCTCGTGCAACTTGCGCCACATGGGAGCCATGGACGGCGTCTCCACCGACCGAAAGACCCGCATGGCCAAGCGTTGGGACTAATGGTGGAGACCTCGTCGATTGAGGGAATGAACGAGGTTGAGTGCGTGGTCCGTTGCTATTATAGAGCAGACGGGGCGGGGACAGACGCGAGTTCTGGGCGAGTTCAGTTCAAGAAAACCAACTGGTTTCGAGATGTGACTCTCTGAAGATGTAGCCATCTTGGTGCTCCATTGGTGCTTGGTGACTGCTTTTGTTGGTGTTTGGTGATGGCATTGATGAGTGGCATCGCTTTTCGATTTAGTGTTAGCGTCACGTGGCAGTTCGAAGCGGAACGTGTCAAGACGAAGGTGTGGGTGAATGTCAGGAGGTGGGTGGTCGTCAATTTGTGGCTGTCGACAAGCGACTGGGTGCGGGAGCGGATACTTTCAGTGGCACGACTGACTCGTTGAAGAGGTTCAAGTGCTGGGCACTTCTGGCATTGCACCCGGGTGAGTCTCAACGCACACGTTGAATGAATTGAAAGTGCTCTGCATTTTGTTAGGTCAGCAGGACGACATGTAGTTCTTGGTAGCTACCCCCGTTCAATAGATTACTAAGTAGCCTGTGTGATGAAGATCGTTCTACTTCATCAGATATGCATTGGCGATGCTCCGTAGTTGATAGTGCAGTGCGACGGCGGTAGGACGACTGGGCGGGTCGAACGCCACACACTGCAAGATGAGGTCGTGGATTTCAGAAGGGCAGTCGTCCTCGATCGTCGGCTCGATGGCGTTTGTGCTTACCAGCAACGCAATCTTCGCATCGGTCAGAGCGGTCTCCTCTGACCGGTTGCTGTTGTACGGGTGGCCGCACGTGTCCAGCTCGCTCATCAGAATGCCGAACGAGAATAAGTCGGCGCTCACCGAGTACCGTTCGCCCTGCAGCACCTCCGGCGCGATCCAAGCGGTTGTGCCCATTCCGCCAGTCATGGTGCTCACATCGGACGTCTCGCGAGAGATGCCAAAGTCGCTCAGCTTGGCTTCCCATTCGTGGCTCAAAAGCACATTGCGAGACTTGAGATCGCGGTGGATGATCGGCGGGTCGAACGAGTGCAGATATACGAGCGCCTCTGCGATGTCTAGTGCGATGCTGGCCTTGCTTCGCGGCCTCGAGCTGTTGTCGACCCACGAGAAAGTCTGTCGGCCGTTGTTGTCAAGCTGTTTTTGCCTGAGAAGCGTGTACAAATCACCGCGGGGCATGTACTCCACGACGAGAGATAGATCCAGCAGGTTGGTCCAGGCCAAGCCCACGAAGTGTACAATCTTCGGGTGGTCCATGCGCGAATACAGTCGGATCTCGTCCATGAATCGGCGCAAGAGGTCCTTAGACATGGCCTTGGGTAGAATTTGCTTCACGACTACATGCTGAGTGTACAGATCCGCCAGATATACGATGCCAAAGCCTCCGTTGGCGAGTTCCGTCTTAATGGTGATGTCCTCAATCGGCAGTCGGTATGGGATCAAGTCTTCGTCATTTCGAACGTCGTTGCTGAGGTACCCGCTGTCAGACGATGGTGGCGCAGGCAGTGAAAGCGTGTTCGACGCCGAACCTGTCGCGTTCGTAACGACGTCGGTCTGGTCTTTCGCCAGGACAAAGAAACCTTCTGAGCTGGAGCTCTTTCGCTGGCTTTGCTGTCGGCGCCGACGATAAATAATGAACGCGACGATAGCGAGCAAGACGATGGCAGCTGCAGCTGTGCCGATATACAAGCCCACGTTGGAGCTGGATCCACCCTCATTCACCTCAACGATGGTAGTTCCTCCGGATCCATTTGCGCCTTGAGCTGTACTACTGCCGCTGCCAGCGCTGCTGGTTCTGGAACTTGTGGTCGAGCTATCGCCAGAACTGTTGTCGTCAGCAGTGCTGGAGGTAGCAGAATCGTCGCTGCTGCTAGTCGGATACAAGCTAGCAAAATTTACGTCTAGGAGTTGCAGAGTGACAAGCAGTCGAGGTCAGAACAGCGTGCTCGTGTACAAGTGACAAATAGCACACTGCAATATCCCCTCTTACCATCCAACACGCAAGCCGATATCCCGTCTGTGATCGTGGTGAGAGTGCCACTAGAGCAGTCGTCAGAAGATAAACTCACTGTCATGCTCAGTTGTGCACTCTGCAGCACGTCAACGTCAGATTGACGCACAATAAAGCTCGTCACGCTCGAGCCCCCAGTGTCCTGAAGAAAACAAAAATGATCAGTAAGTAAAGAGGCCGGTGAAATCTAATGGGCCGAGAGAACTCGAGTCTCACAGGGTGGTGAGGCTGGATGGGAAGGTTACGCCCACGACTTCGGTGATCCTGCAGTCGCTGCATTCCCTATAGTAGAACACCGCAGGTCAGCACAAACAGCACGTTAAAACGTTAGAATTCAAACCACAGGGATAACTGTCAGCGCAAGGTCAATAAAGACGTACAGATACTGCAGGCTGTCAGGAAGTACGGCACCTTCCAGCGTTGTGAGTTGCTGGTTGCCATTGAGATACAAATACTGAAGAGAAGACGGGAAACGAAACTTGGCGAGCGAGTCAATCGAGTTCTTGCGCAAGTACAACTTTTGCAAGGTGTCAGGAAAGTCGGACGCGCTGGTCGATGTGATCGCGTTCAGATCTAGTGTCCTGAAAAAAAATTATGGCAGAAAAAATCATCAGAAAAATGCTTTAGCGAGCAATAAACACTATAGCACACCACCGCGGACTACGTACAGCATTAAGACACTTGACGGGAACTCGAGGCCATCTAGCGACGTCAACTGGTTGCTCGTGATATCCCTATACACATAATAACCAATTCGCCTAAATATCACACCCCAGAACCCAAATTGTAACAATCCTCAGCACGTACACTTCAGTCACCGACGTCCCAACAGCTTTGAACGTCTTAATTTTGTTGTTCCAGAGCCACCTGCACCACAAACACACCACGACCATCAATCTCACACCTTTGCAACTAATCAATTTCAATCTGCAATGTACATACAAACTTGCAACTGCTGGATAGCTCTCGACGACCTCAATACCGACATAACTGGCATTGATACGGTACTCTCCGGGGTTCTCGGACGCCGTTGCGTCGATGGTGACTTCATCGCAGTCCGAGTCCTTTACCAAGATGGCTACATCATCGTCTCCACTCGCTGCCGCGGCCAACGTGACATCCGTCGGAGGAGCGATCCCTGATTTCGGACATGTCGTCGCTGCTTGCAGAGTTCCGGGCAGTACGCAAATGGCCGCTAGAGCCCATTGCCAACGCCCCATGACGCCAAATAAGCCGGTTTCGGCGTCGGAGGGGAGAATAACGGAGACTGGATTCAGAGCATGTGGCGCTAGTGCCACTACGTTCCGGTAGTAGTGGCGTTACTGGTGCCCAGTTGGCAAATTGGGTGCAGTCACGATGGGAACGACGAAGTGAGATTTCACCCACGGTCCATGGAACAGCTGGAGGTCTGATGATCAGCGCAGATATCGTGAGACCGTAGAAACTCTCTATCCGGTCTCACGATATCTGCGTGCTGGTCTCTACTAGAGGCTCTCTACTTGAGTCTCAAGTGAGAGTGTTCGTTGATTTCGATTGTGGCGATCGCACAACCATGTCGTTTAACAACCACCACCTTCAACTTCATGTACCTCCTGGACAAGTGATTCAATCGTTTAGTTCTATTTGATTTACGTTACAGCACTGGATGGACACGACGTCATTCAACACGCACTCGTTACAACAGGAATTCACGTCGTTCGGTAGGCCGAGTACCTCGCTGCGTTGGGTGTTCACCCCGCTCAGTTGGTCGTCCATCTCGCTCTGTCAACCGCACTCCTCGCTCTGTCAACCGTACGCCTCGTTGTGAAGGCTGATCTCCTCTCTGGGATATTTCTCGCTCTGTCAGCCTTACACCTCGTTGGGACGGTAGTTCACCTCTCTGGGATATCGTTCGCTCTGTGAACCGTTCTCCTCGCTCTGTCAGCCGTACTCCTCGTTGTGAAGGCTGCTCTCGTCTCTGGGATATCGGTCGATTGTCTCGCTCTGTCAAGCGCACTCCTCTCTCTGTCAACCTTCCACCTCGTTTAGACGGCAGCTCACCTCTCTGCGACGGCTGCTCAACTCGCCGTGATGGTTGCTCGCCTCGATGAGATGGTTGACCCCCTTGGTGGTCGGCCGTGTACCTCTTTCCGAGTTGAGCACCAGGTCCTTGATTTGAGACTCCGATTGCTGTCGGTACTCTTTTCTGACTGCAGCACGGCGTGGTGGTCTGCACTTTACCTTTCGAGGTGCCGACATCCTCCTTGACACGACTCGTCCGGAAGTTGCAAGGTCTTCGATGGCTAGATCGAGGTTGCGCAGCTCAAAATGCAGTTGAACCGCTGATGGTCGCTTGTCTGGATCAGAGTCGAGACACTTCTCCGCCAGATCGCGGACACTAGGAGGGCAATCGCTACTGAGCGATGGCCTTAAAGTACCTGCACTCACGAGCACGGCAATGCGAGTGTTCGTGTGTTTTTGGTTGATCTTGCCAACGCGGCTATCTTCACTCGGGATGCCCTCGGAGTATGGACGTTGACATGTGTCGAGCTCAGTCATAATCACGCCGAACGAGTACACATCTGCCTTCTCAGAATACCGTTCGCCGCGGAGGACTTCAGGTGCGATCCAAGCAACAGTGCCGATCTCAGCTGTCATGGTGTGATCCTCTGTGAGCTCGCGACTAACACCAAAGTCTGTGAGCTTCGCCTCCCATTTCTCACTGAGTAGCACATTGTTTGTCTTCAGATCGCGGTGGATCATTGGACTCTCAAAGGAGTGCAAGTAGACCATGGCCTCCGCGATATCCAGCGCTACAAGTGATTTGCACTTGAGGCCTCCTCTTTCGGTGGCCATTGACCGGAACCAGCCGAAGGAATCTCGCGCAACCGGATCGCGATTTTCGCGATTGTGTTGCTTCTGCAATAATGTAGAGAGATCTCCATGCGGCATATATTCCATCACTGCAGATAAATCCATGAGGGAGGTGAACGTGAAGCCGATGAACGTCACAATCTTTGGGTGGTCAAGCGAAGCACACACACGGATTTCATCCATGAAGTTGTTAAGCATCCGATAGTCGCGAGCGCGATCTGGTAGCAACTGCTTCATGACCACCATCTTGTGTCGGAAAGATGCTAAGTAGATGGCGCCATAGCCCCCTTGGCGAGCAACTTTCCACGCTCAACCTCTTCGTACATCAAACGGAAGTGCCGCATCTCCTTGTCCGTGCGAATATCATTGTCCAAATGCCGTCCAGAAATCGGTACCTGTGCAGAAGTGCGTCGAGGCTTGATGCCTTCTATAGTGTCGAGTGTTTCAGAGTGCGTTCGAGTTGTAGCAGTGTGTATTGACCGCGTGACTGTGTCCGTGCTGGGATCGTTCCCATTTGTGACGTCAGTGTGGACGACAGAATGAAAGCCAGGCAATCTGCCATCCTCCTCCTCATAGTCCTCGAACTTGTACGTGCGACGATGACTGAAAACGAGATAACCCACGGCGCCACCAATGAGCATTAACAAAAGGGCAGCGCCGGAAATCATTGCCACCATCATCCAGCTCGCCGAGGCAGGATCCTGTTTGCCTGAAGTAATGTCATTTACTGATTGTGTGCCATTTGCCGGCGGCATGGGCGCCAAACTCTCGTCGCTCTGCGATCCGGATAACACATACTTGCTCTTGAAGACGGCATCTGGTAAAACGCAGGTAGGCACTGACTGGAACTGCTTTTTCGTAGCACGTAAGTCGTCGCAAGTGGAGCTGGAGACGGTCAGTTCAAACAGACTAAGCTGCAACAGGAGTGGAATCGTCGAGTTTGCAACCTCGAACGAGCGTATGGTGCTGCCTGTGAGGTCGAGTGAAGTTAGCGATGCCGAGGTGGGCAAACCCACACCGGACAACAACGTGACGTTGCATTCTTGGCACGTGAACGCTTGGAGTTGCGTCGGCATATTCCACTTGGACAGATCGTGAATTGTGTTGTCGCTGGTGTCGAGACCCACTACTGTCTTGCTGAAAGCAAAATTGTTCAGCGACACAATACCGTTTTTCTTCAGAGATAGCGTCGTCACAGAGTCCGGGACTTCGCCATCGGCGAGGGAGATAATAGAGTTGCCGTCCAGAACCCTGTCATTAAACACGCAGAGCCATGAGCAATGTCAATAAGTCGATCGTGTGCGTCCAGCTACCGATGCACGTACAGTCTGTTAACGCTCCCCGGGATAGCCAGGTCGTCTAAGCCGCTAAGGCCATTCGAAGACAAGTCCCTGCATTCAGAACACGCCACAATAAAGGAAAGCGTTAGCACCTTGAGACGTTCTGGTATGAGATGTAGCGCTTCGTACAATACTTGTACAGTGGCGTAGCTGGTTTCGTCGATGGTAGTGATTGAATTCCTGACACCACGAGGGTCGTCACATCCGGGAAGGTGTAGATCTCCTGAATCTCCAAGTTGCTGGCGTCTAACGTAGTCGTTCCGTTGCTCGAAGTGGAGCTGATTTTCACCACGGTGCAGTTCGTGTACACCACCTCTGCGTTCGAAGCGTCTTTCGAGCTCTGTTGAAGTCTATTGAGCTTCGGTGGGTCCTCGCACGAGTCCTCTGATTCCACGTTTTGAGCCATGCTCGAGCTGACCAACATCACCGACAATACCGAAAGTACTGTGAGCCCGCGCGGCAGAAGGCCGGTTAAGGAGTTGCGAAGAGATCAGGTTCGAATAGCAAACTGAGCCTCTCCTTGTTCGAAGTCACACTGCTTGACCCGAGTCAACTATCACTCCCATCCCGAAAAGCTCTCCTCGAAGAAAGTCTACGGGATTTGCAGGGTTACAAAGCTGAAACTCGCCATGTCCGTGGTACTTAGGGCATGGCGAGTTTGCGGCATATCCAGTGCCGAGAATGCCGCTGTCGCGCAATAAACTTCAAACGATGGCTATTCGTAACCGACCAATCGTCGTGGATGTTTGTGTCCGTGGAGCGGACGTCCATGGCTGTCCATTATTTTTGTGTGAATTAGGGTCAAAGCAATACTTCGCATGAAATGAAGCAAATGCGGTTAATGCTCGATCAGTGTCTAGTGTTAGCGCTGCTCTTACAGGGCATCGACATTCGTAGAGTACGTGAGGGGTTTTAACGTCTTTCTTTTCGTACGCATTGCCTGTGCCCGAAAAGTTGCATTTCCTGCCCAATGCCGGAATTTTTAGGTACCGACCAATGTAAAGCCTCAACTGTGTTAGTTTTGGTTGTCCACGGTTGTTTATGGTTGTGGTCTTTCGGGTATCAAATGGACATGGTTACCCCTATCCGGTCAAATTCATCGATGCGATCGGTTGCTGTGCTAAACCGAGTCGCAACGATTTGCCGCCGGGTCAGCTGGCGCAGCACGGACTGTGCAGCACAGTCCACCGTCGGTCGTAAATGACGACTCGACTTGTAGTCAGCATGTCGATCGAACAGCATGATGCACATTGTTCAAGTTGCCTACAAAATACTTCAAGCCGCATGGAAATCGAGAACATCTTTTGAATTAAATAACCACTTTCCAACGTACACACTGGACGGTAGGCAAAGCTGGCCAACGCCACCTTCACTAAACCGTCAAGCTCGACTCCTGTTCAACTTTTCGCTTTCTAGCAATTGCATTGCACCTGATCCGTATCAACCGGACACCCGGAATGGTCGATGGCCGGAGTGGCTCGCGGCACTCCCCTTCGACTGCGTTCTGGTCATGCGTCTTGCAGAAGCAAGAAGTTCTTCCTCTCCAAGCTCCAAGTTACGCAGCTCGTAGTGGATTTGAAGCGCCGACGGACGGTCTTCCGGATCAAAGGCCAAACACTTGTCCACCAGCGTTTGGACACTGCGTGGACAGTCTTCGTGTACGGTGGGTCTCAAAGCACCAGAGCTAACCAACACCGCGATGCGCGTGTTCGAGTGGCTATTGTTGCCTCCACCGTTCTCTTCGTTCGGGATACCGTCCGAGTATGGACGACGACATGTGTCCAGCTCCGTCAGGATAACGCCAAACGAGTACACATCTGCCTTCTCCGAGTAGTGCTCACCACGCAAGACCTCTGGGGCGATCCAAGCAACCGTGCCAATCTCCGCGGTCATGGTTTGGTCTTCGTCAAGTTCGCGACTGACACCGAAGTCCGTGAGTTTCGCCTCCCACGAATCACTGAGCAATACATTTTTGGGCTTGAGGTCACGGTGGATGATAGGGCTCTCGAAGGAGTGCAAGTAGACCAGAGCCTCCGCGATGTCAAGCGCAATGAGCGATTTACATTTCATATCGTTGCCTTCCCCAACCGAGTGGAACCAGCAGTAGCCATCCCGAGCGAACTCGTCACGAGATTCACGCTGCAGCTGCTTCAGCAACAATGTGCTCAGGTCACCACGCGGCATGTACTCCATTACCATGCTGATGTCGAGGAGCGAGCTCCAAGTCACGCCGATAAACCGCACAATCTTGGGGTGGTCCAACGTAACGCAGATGCGGATTTCATCCATGAAGCTAATGAGCCAGCGCTTATTGCGCGCGCGGTCTGGCAGCAATTGCTTGGTCACTACCTTCTCGTTCTGAAAGGTAGCTAGATAAACGGCGCCATAGCCGCCCTTGGCGATCAGCTTTCCCCGCACAACCTCCTCCTGCAGCAGTCGGAACTGTAAAATATCGTCGTCCGTCCGAATGTCATTGGACAGATAAAGAGATGTCGAGTCCCCAAGAAAGTTTTCTGGCGCCGAGTCTGTCCGACCGGTTCGTGACATGCCAGTAGTCAAATGTCCTGGAAAGTATTTCGTGGCCTTCGACGATGAGGAGACGTCCGGATCAAATTCTAAGTTTTCTGCCTCCTTCAGCTCTTCATCCCGAGCCTTTTGCCGGCGTCGATAGATTACGAAGACAACCCCTCCGAGTGCGCATGCGAGCAGTGCTCCCAGACAGACCATAGCCAGCATCATCCAATTACTGAGACCCCCACCACCTCCACCGGCGCCGCCTTCTGCTATCGACGGGTTCCCGCCACTTTGGTCAGTATTCGAGTCTGAGCTGTCAAGCAAGTACTTTTTGTTGAAGTCGTCGTCCGACAGCACACAGAGGTTCATCGAGCGGATAATCGTCGGCTTGGCATGATTGTCACTGCAGTTTCCTCCCGTCGTCGTGACCGTGAGATCGTCCAGACTTTCAAGAATTTCAATGCTGGAGTTGGAAACCTCGAACGACTCCACGCTGCTGCTGGTTAAATCAAACGTCGCTAGTGAATAGCTCGAGGGGAAAACTAAGCCGCCAATACTGTTGATGCCACAGTCCTGACACCTGAAAGACTGTAGGCTTGACGGCATTTCCCAGGTGGATAGTGTTGGGATTGCGTTGTCGCTCAAATCGACGTACACCATTTGGTCGCTCAGGCTAAAAGTCTGGAGGGACGTAAAGCTGTTGTTTCGGAACGATATCGACGTCACCGTCTCGGCTATCTCTCCGTCGCTCACGCCCGTGATTTTGTTTTCGTCCATATTCCTGTACATCCACAATCCAAACGACATTAGACCCCACAGACATAGATACTGAACTCTAAGTGTTGACTTACAAGGTTGTGACGCTGCTGGGAATCGACATATTGGTCAAGTCACGAATATTGTTGGAGGACAATTCCCTGCAGAGACAGTCGTAGCAAACACCATTAGTCCTCAATCGTCAACAACGATCAAGGTGAGCATAACGTACAATGTGGTGATCGTGGTGCCGTCCGTTCCTTCCATTGCGCTGATCTCATTCCCCGACAAATCCCTGTCCATTAAACCCACCACCGCGTTCACATTAGTCTCCGCTATTGAAGAGCATTTCATGTGGAGGAGTTGTACTACACTCACAGCGATTCGACCTCAGGAAAACTCTTGACGATCTCAATCTGCAGCCCCGACGCATCCATGGATTTGGTTCCGTCGCTCTGCGTCGTTGGGTGCACCGTCAAAATCGCGCACGTGGTGTAGATGACATAGGCCCTGTCAGCAGACGACGTGCTCTGAGTGAAGGTGACCTTCGTGGGCTTGGTCTCCAAACAGTCATCTCGCTGCTGCTTCAGCGCATTCAAACTGTCGGACCCGCTGCCACTGTCGGAATACGCATCCGAAGAAGCGGCCAAACTTGTCGCCATTTGCATCGCGACAATCGCCAGCAGACTGCACCATCTGCTGCGCTTCAACCCCATGCTTGGAGCTGTTCCACGCGGATTCCAAGGCACCGACACCGCTGCAAATGCCTGTATTTCACTGTTTGATGCCACCGAAGCGCTGCAGTCCCAAGCTCAAATGCTTTACTAAAAACCGAGCTTTCGCTGCTTGGCGACTGTGAGTGACCTGGAGTGGGGCCCATGGAGTGGTGCCGACTTGACGGGGACAGTCGCTCCGACAGCTGCGATTGGCACTCACTCCGGTCGTGCAAAACCCGGAGCTTCCCCATCCGAAATGCCCTCCATCGACGTTTTATGTCGACACTCTTCCCGAATGCAAAGCCTGCGAGCATTCGAGTGCAACGTTGCTGCGACCAGGCAGGTGCTGGCTGGAATCGGAGAAAATCATGCACGGGCTCCGCTCCGGAGCTGGGTGGACCGGCTCCCTTGCTCCTTTACCCGAATTAAAGTCTATGGTCTGCTCCATTTCCGTTCAAATTTTAACGCCCCAACAAAAGAGATCGAACCCTCAGCATCGTTGATGGAGAGCTTGCTTGGATGCCTGGCGACACCTTGTCAAGGTTAGTCTGGGTTTCAGAGCAAATACTTTACACCAGATGCTGAAAAGGCACTTCGACAGCGTTGCGAAAGTTGATCTCGACATCCAGCTGAGCTTTCGTATTTTTGAAGCGCAGATATTCCGCGTGCGGTGAAACGGGTCGAGGGTGACGCTTCAGTGCCGTAGTTTGAGAGCCCGCCTTGCGGTATTGATTTATTTAGCGCCTTGAAATGATACTAGTACTCCGCTCTCATCCTGCACATCAGACCGGGGGTGATGCACACGCAGCCTCATCGAGTCTTTATTAAGAGGTGCGGGGGCAGTAATTCAGGCCATTACTTGGATCAATTCAACTGCTGACTGTCAGAGAGCTCGCGTTGCGGTCGCGTTCGATGAATTCCCAGTGACGGTCACTCCTTAATAGCACAAGCGTGCACACGATGTGAGCTTCCAACACCAGCAACTTGATCTACCAGGAAGTGAACGCACAGGAAACGAAACATTGAGGATTCTTCACCCACTTTTGACAGACATCCGTTGGACTGGGGTCCCGTCAACAAACTCCAAATCGACGTCTTCTGAGGAGGACAAGTTGTCCTCCTGAAAAATACCCACAACTTAGCCAGACCTCTCCTTCCTCATTCCCTTCGTATTCCATTCAGCAGGATATATGACCGTTACTTCGTAAATCAAATCGGAACCCACTCCAACGGACGCCTCAGCGCTATTGTCGTCATCATTATCCAAGTCTCCCCAAGTGCGATCATGGCTCCGCTCGGCCTCGAGACCACGACGCAGCGCGGCGTCTTCGTAACGTACATGTCGCTGTGGGTCGGCTACGGCCTGCTGAACGAGCTGGCCAAGCGTGAGGGCGTGCGCTTCAATTCGGCCTGCGCTGTCGTGCTCCAGTCGCTGCTTAAGCTGCTGGTGGCCTCCTTCATGTTCCTACGCTTGGACGCGCCGGGGGACTCCATCGCCCTCCGCCTTAAGTTCATGCTGAACCAGGTGCAGCAGCACCGCCAACTGCTGCTGCTCTACTTCATCCCGTCCGGCCTGTACGTCGTGTACGACGTCTTGTCCTACGTGAACTTGCGAGCTTTCGACGCCGCCACGTACTTTTGCTGCTGCAGTTCCGGCTCGTGGTCACGGGCGTGCTGCACCAGATGATGTTCAACAAGAAACTTAACCGGAACCAGTGGGTCTCGTTGGGGTCACTACTGTTGGCTGCGCCATCAAGACGCTGGGGCAACAAGACCCCGCGGCGGCCAAGACCACGGGCCCGACGCTTGTCGCCTACGGACTCCTCATGGTGCAGATGCTCAGCAGCACCTTTGCCGGTGTTTACAATGAAGTGCTGCTGAAGAAACAGGCGGCGATCCCCGTCAACTTGCAGAACGTCTTCATGTACGCGGACTCGATCGTCTGCACGATGGGGATGCTCGTGTTCGGACTCACAGGGCAGACGGCGGAGGAAGCGCTCACGATGACGAACTTCAGGATGCTCTTATCACCCTACGTGCTGCCTATGGTGCTCATCATGTCGGGGGTTGGTGTGGTTACGAGTCTTTTCTCAAAATCTCGACTCCGTGCGCAAGGCCATCGCCAGTGCGCTGGAGCTCGTTTTCCTGCCGTTGCTCAGTGCCATGCTCTTTGGACAGCCGCTCACACTCTACACAGTGGCTGCTGTCTGCTTCGTGGCCTTTGGGGTCTACATCTACTCACTGCCAGTCGAAACTACGGCCAATGGCGGACTGCCCGTGTACACCAAGGTGGCGTCCGGGGAAGGAGTCCAAGAAGATGCAGATGTTGTCAGCACCGACAGTGAGGCAACCACGTCCAGCAAGTTTGCTTAGAATTTTTACCTGCATATTGCTGCATGCTTTTACTTCGACGAGCTGCTCGATTTTCACTACAATACACTAGATTGAACACATTGCACCCTCATCTTCCACGCCAGCCGCACGTGATGGCACTAAGCTCCAAAAGCTTTTCGTAGTGGAGACTCAAGGACTTTACCTAATACCATAAGCTAACTGAATCAGCTCCTCATCAATGCTGATCACGAAAGCTGTCCATCCCTGGGTATGCTAAATTGTAAAAGCACTTGCGAGCCATCGGTTGTTAGACGCAGTGTCAACTACTTCCCAAACGCTCACTCATAAACCAAATTAATTCACACTATCTACCTGTCGAACAAATTCACTAACAATATGACGGTTTGAACACTGTCGCGCTTAGTTGTTGCCTTCAAGTGGCGATGGCGCATGGCGACGAAATGACTGCCGCCTACGAAATGATAAATGACTCTGATGGTGTTCACCTTCATCTACATCCTCAGGCTCAGGGGGCGGGCGTCGCAATTTCTGGAGTTGGGGTCGCTGCTTGTTCTTGAAGGCAGCCGTTGACTTGTATGGCGATTGCAAATCGAAATGCCCGCCTCGGGGGCTCCACACACGTGTTCCCGCTAAAGCAGCCACCTCGTCCAAACTTGAAGCCGAATTACTGCTACGGGGTTGGTTATCAGTTGAGCTGGACTGTTTTAATGATGAACTCGAAGTGTCAAGTGTTTCGGGAACTTGCCGGCATGGCGAATCGAAGGGTACTCCCGCAGAGTATGTTGCAGTGGCGCTAGAGGATGAAGTCGTGGATATTGGTGGCGATGAAGATCCATATAAGGACGTGACGCTGTTGCTGCTGTCGCGATTTTTATCAAAGAGTAGTGTGGTGTCGTCCCGTGAGCGGCGTAAGAGCTCGGCTGGCCCATATAAATCTGGTGCTGTGTAAGATGTGACAGTGTCCGTGACATCTTCGTCATCTTCGTAACCCAAAAATCGCCCAAGTCAACAGAACTAGCTGATCCTGAGGAAAGCTGCACAATTGGAAAACGAAGAGATCAGACGCGTCGGTAGCATTACGCAATACAGGAACAGAATGGCATGTACGTACGGATAACGAGCGCGTGACGCGGCGATGACAAGTAATTACCGTAGTCGCGCTGGAACTGACACTGTCATCCGAGGTGCGCAGTTCATCGCGTTTGGCTTGGCCGCTTCTTTTACCTCTTGTGTTGGGACTTAGAGCAAGCTCGGTAGACTGACGACGCCATTTCCCATCACGGTGCTGATCCGTTGTGGGAGTCGATGGCGCACTAGATCTTTCCTCAAAGCTGTTCAAGCGCGATCGAGAGGCTCGTATGGCGGCTGTAAGGCGTGGACTAGGCTTGACGGTGCGCTGTTCAGTGAGACCAATCGAAATTGTTCGCAAGAGCAGTGGGGCCTGCACAGGGAAAAATGCTAATTCGTCCGGATCAATATTAGCCACGGCCTTCTTTCTTGTATCGGCTCCCTTGATAGGAGACAAGGGTGGTGTCGGGGTAGATGATCCAGAGCGATGCCCTTCGTCACTAGCAGGGGATGGCATCTGGTGCTGCCTCATCCATTCTTCTTGCTGCTGCTTGAGAAGTTTCTCCTCCTCAAACTTGTGCTGCAAAATAGTTTGCAGCGACTCTTGCTGCCTCTGAATATCCCTTTGCGCCACAGGTGATGCTGGTGCTGAGAATTCTAGCCCTCTCGGGACCACGCGGGGCACATTGGCGATTCTTCCGGCACTAACTGGAGCAGCTGCGGCCATCTTCTTGGACACTTGAATGCGAAGATCGTCACGCTGCGAGGTTGGTCGGGCACCCGCGCTGAACGGTGGAGGCGGGGCCTTCATCTGGAAATCAATTCCTGGAACCGGCGTGCTAACTGGAGGCTGCTGGAAAAGATTATGACGCTGTTGTGCTGCAACTGCAGAAGGTGATCCCACCGGTGAATTCGAGTACTCTAGTGGTGGCGGTCGCGCGATCTTCTCCGTAGGTTTGGCAACGAATAGGCTTGCATAAGCGTCATGATGCGGGCGTGGCGGTGTGGAAGGCAAATCCGACCCCTGGATAAACCTCGTGCGAGGTCTGTGGAAAGCAGCGTGCGGCTGTGCATGTTGCACCAGAGGTGGCGACGGTGAACGCTGTGCCGTCAGCGTCGACGTGGCAATGGAGTTGCGTTTCCTGCGCCACCTCGCTCCAGGAATCGGCGACGCCGAGTATTCCGGCGGGGTGGCCATGGGCCCCGCTGAAAGAGCGAAAGCTCCTGGTTCCACAAACCCAAGCCCCGAGGTCTCAATCCTGGGCAGTCTCTGCTTGGCTTGCTGCTTTCGACGCCGCCCAGGGCGTCGACGCCCGGCGTCGCGACAAGCGCACAGACGTCTGGATCTTCCTCTCACTCTGCTGGTTGGCGCTCAACGGCGCCATATCTTCCTGGTCCTCTTGGGGCTCTGCGGGGTTTCACCCCTCCAGACACAGCTCGATCTCCGTCTGGCCCAGTTGCAACTTGTCCCCATTGTGCACGACCACTGCGTCATGGTGCAGCCGCCTCCCGTTGACCGCCGAGCCGTCTGCGCTGTGGTCGCTGTAGACCCAAACGCCCCGCTGGGCGGTGCGCTCCAACGTGCCGTGCTGGGCGTCCACGAGGGGTCGTTAAAGCATTTGAAAGCGGCGGTGGACGCTCTGCCCAGCGGAATCCCGGACCGTGAGGGGCTCAGCGCCTCGGTCACGTGCTCCTCTGCGTCGTCGTTGTTGGAGCAGGTGGTTGAGCGCACCCGGAGGACGATGCGGCTGGCCATGGCCGGAGGAGTGAGCGAGGATGTCGTCAAGTGAAGTAGGCAGGTAGTTGAAGCAACCGCCCGACCTTTCGCGTTTTGAAGTGACCTTTGGGAGACCGGAAAATGCCGGAGAGAGTCAAGTTGCAGGTCGAAGGTCGCAGGTTGGCGCGCCGTCAGTCCGATTGCTTCAACTTTGGCAATTGCCACCGAGTGTTGCTGCATGTGGAGCACGGCGCTTGCTAGAAGAGCTGTTTCGTGCAGAGCAGTGGTCGGGAAAAATAATTTCAATACAATAAATTATCAAATTTTCCACTAGAAATAACTTAAATTGGAACTCGCCAACTCCAATACAATACTTGTGTCATATTGCCGAATAATTGGCAATACAATACCACAAAATCCATACCAATATTAGGTATACTCCTGATTATAAGAAGTCACACAACCAATGAAAAGCCGTAAAATCTGAAGAAATACCACAAAACCCACGCCCAATAAAATTTAAATTGCGGCAATTTTTATTACATTGTCAAACTCGAAATTGCAATTTTTATTATTGGGTTAAAATGAGATCAAAACAATATTATGCTGAATTGTCCGACCACTGGTGCAGAATCTCGGAGTATGGCTATGCGATGTAAATTTCAGAAATAGACCGTCGTATCCGATACACTTTATCAAACGGCAACAATCCAAACATCAAACCTGTGGAAAATGACTCAGAATATGAGGTTGGTGACGACTCCGAAGCATCCACAGTTGACCACGCCGATTTTGATGGAGAACCTGAGGACGTTTGTCGAGACGCAGATGACAGTAATACGAGAACTGTTGCTGAAGCTCGAGAGGACTCGTGGAGTGAAGACCCCGGCTTCATTTTTGCGTGTCGTCGGATCTGGTGCGGTGTTTTGCTACCATCGGTGGTCAAAGCTCCGAAGGCATCAACTTGACGTGGCAAGTGGAGTAGCGTGACCTGCGTAATCTTAGTGCAGTAGCTTTTGATTGGGGCTATCATCATAATAAATAATTTTAGTTGACTTTCGTGCACGCACTTTCTGATGCACGAAAGTACTTTCGTGCATTGCACGAAACAGCTCTAATTGCTAGTTGTCAATTGGCTTCAAGTTAGCAGATCGGTTTCACGTGGCTGCTTCTGCGTCTGGAGCATTTTTCTTCAGGCAACCTGTCCTTATTACGTGGCGTTAAGCCCCAAGAGCTCAGAACACTAGGCTTAGAACTCACTTTTAGGCGCTCGACTGTGTTTGCAATTGCAGGAGCTCTCGTCGACACACTGGAACTAACGTAGTATCGTGCTTGGCTGAGGACTAGAACCTGAACATGTTGTTGCCGGCATCCCACTGCAAGCGAGAACTGCGTTGGGCGGCCAGCAGCACTGTCAGCAGCTCGTTCAGCACCCACCATTTGTATCAGTGGCACCCGGTTCCGTGCTGATACGGTCGCACATGGCAGCGTCTCCATGCAGTACAGCGGCCTCGAACCAAGGTATCCGCAAAGTACTCCGACAATTGCAAGCACCTCGTTAGTGTAGGGTGCTGGGTGGAAGCATCGGAGTCGTAGGCGGCCCGTCCTCACCGACTGCGCCTCGCCCAGCACCAAGCTAGCGACGTACTTCGTCCGCACACGCACAGCCCAAGCAGCGGCCTATCCAGCCAGTTGCGCTCGTGGCATCGAAGTTGATGTTGTAGACGCCAGCGGCAGAAAAACCGCCGACAAGTTTGCGTTCCCGCCACGAACCTTCTCGAATCATATTGTTTCCACCTTCAACGCTCACCGCCGACACTCATGGCCCCACCAGTGCCCTGTTTCACCCCCTCTAGTAGCAAAACGCCCGTGCATGCTGCCATGGTCACTTGGCAGCATTGACGGAGTGCGCTGGTGCTTGGCAACGAGCCCGACCAAGCAGCCCCGGATACCCGTACTGTAAACGACCGGACCGGCTCGTTGAAGCAGGGGATCTCCTAGAGGTGTTGCGTCGTGATGAGTGCCTGTCCTTGCACTCATCTGCAAGTTGCCTGACGCAATCCCCGCAATCGGGACCGCCACCAACCTTTCACATGCTCACATAATAAGGATCTGATTGTGCGGCACCGACACCGAGCTGCTCGCCCATGCACCACAGTATTCACAGTCCCGTACATTCTCTAGACGTCGGTCTCTAACGCGAAGTGGCCGCAAATGACCGCTATTACCAACGCCTGTAAACCTCTCACGGTCTTCCACCGTAAGCGCGATGATTAGATGCAGGCTCCCTCCCGCCCGAGAACATACACCACGCCAAACCAGAAGAAAAATCCGAAGTCACCGCCGACACGGCCTGCACGGCTCGTATCCACCAATTGAAGCGGCTTGTCGCGTTTTCATTGGCTAATCGGCGCCTCGCAAAAAGACATGCACTGCGATTAGAGAAATGCTGCGTGACGAACTCGATGAGTGCAAAAAGCGACGGCGTATGTGTGCTGTCAACAACCCAAGCAACTGGTCAAACAGCAGCAGGGAAAAGCTGCTCACCTGCAACGCTCATTTCGAAATTGGACGGCCAAGACTCAAGTGATACCCACCACACACATTAAAACTATCTATTCATTCCACACAAGATGCCGTCGTCCCAGCTGCTGCGTCAAGCCCTCCGACTACAGTCCCAGGTGGCCTCTCGATGGCAGCCCAACCTGCTCCAGCCCCGGGCCCTTCAGACGTCGGCCCTGCGTGCCATCACCAAGTCCTGCAACGTCGAGGACGTGCACGTGGCCGAGACGGAGAACGCCGCCGCCAACGAGTTCCTCGGTGTGCACTACAACGCCGCCAAGATCAAAAGGTACAGCGCCGAGCTCGAGGTGGGCGGCCGGGTGGTCAACAGCGGCGACTTCTTCACGCCCATGGACGCCGCCAAGGCCTACGACAAGCTCGTGATGGACTACGACGCCAACGCGCCGCGCAACTTCGCCTAAAGGGCGTCTTGAAGGCACTTAATAGCCTCTGGCTGACGGCGGGAACGCCGCCCATCGGCGCCGTCGAGGTGACGGATAGAAACAAGAAGTAGTGTAGTTAAGCACAGCCAGCCTGAGGAGTGCTCGAATTGTTAATGAACATATTGATTCTTTCCAGCAAACTTTGCATCGGATGCCGCTCAAGCTGCCACGAGCCCAAAGTTCCATGGTGGTTCTCTGCTTGGAGCGTGGGCTGCTTAGACGTGGGGCTTCTCGCCGAGAAACGTGCCAAAGGTTCAGCGTTCTTCGACCAAGCAACCTCGACGTGTCTTTGGATCTTCAAGGGCCGCAACTGTCGCCCTTGCTTCTTTTGATCAGGCCACGCGCGATTCCAACCTGCGGAGCACGTAGCTCGACGTCACCAAGAAAACTTGAACTTTGCACTAAGGAAAATGAGTGAGACTAGAATTACATCCACGGGCGAATAACGCCGCTAGCTCCTTTCGATACTGTCGTGGTGGCTACTGGTCGCTTAGACTTTGCTCGCTGTGTAGCTGGTGTCCCGCGCTTGCGATTGTACGAGAGACGGCTGCCGCAGCCAGGTGGACACTCGTTCAGCCCGGGATGAGTGACCACAGTGAGAGTGAGAGTGCGGCGGCTGCTGCTGGACTGACCTCTTCCTCCGCGCAGAGGTGCTAGACGGTGTCGGTACTCGTTCGTAGCGCTGGTTCAAGCTCGACGACGGGGTCAAACGGATGCGTTCGACCTTCTGTTGCTGCTGAGGTTGCAACCTCCGCTTTACCCGACTACGATCAGCGGCGACCTTCTGTGCGACTGCAGAGTTTGCAGGCGACATATGCTCATACACACCGTCGCGACCGACTTGGACGAAGACCTTGGGAGGACGCACAGGGTACTCGTACTCTTCTTCTTCCTCCTCTTCGTAGCCGTCGTTGTCTTCTTGGTTATCCGAATACTCCTCGTTGACGTTTTCTTCCTCTTCTTCATCGTCTTGGCGGTTCGCTCCCGAGGTGCTTTTTATCTCCACCCTAGCTTCACGCTGACGATCATCCTGCACATGTTCTTGGTTGTCGTCCGCATTCTTGGAATCACCACTGCTCTTTTTGCGAATGATTAGGTTTCCACGAAGTCGGTGTTCATTGATGAAGTTCTGCAAGTCGGCTTCGCGAACGCATTGACGAGCACAAAGCTCCTTTAGTTCCACGTACTTCACGTGGGTCTGCCGCAACTCCTCCTCACGCTGTCGCAAACGCTTCTTAAGAAAGAGGAGCGCGTCAGATTGCTCAGCAGTCTCCGTAGTTGACTGTCGTTGGTCAGTACTGCCATCTCGATTATCCTTCAATTGATTCATTTCGATACCAGGAAATTGCGGGAAGTCCTGCCACACGTGCTCGAGCAAGCTAGCTAAATCAGCTTTATCATCACAGCGCTGGAACGTCTTCTTGCTCTTGGTCTTCCAGCCCCTACTCTCGAAAAGAAGTCACGAACGCGCCGGGTCATCTCGTTTAGCTCCGCTCTAAGAGCCACTTCGTCGCTCATGGGCCCACCCAGCTCTATATCATCCGGCTTCATTTTCACTTTTCGTAAGGCAGCCTTTAGCTGTTCCTTGTCACGCTCTAAGCGAGCTATATTCGCCTCCATGTGCTGAACTTGCTCCTCAAATACCTTTATTCGATCTGCCTGCTCATTTTCAAGAGTTTGGATCCGATCCTCCTGCTCACGAGCTGCTTCCTTGGCTTTATTGCCCTGCTCGTTGTCCTTTGTTGCGACTTGGTTCTCCAAAGCTTCAATTCGTGTGTGAAGGTGCTGGTTTTCCCCTGCTCTTCTAAGAGCTGCGTCATCTTCTCCAACACGCGCTTCTTCTCCTTTTGCAACTTCATTTCAAGTCGACTTATCATATTCGCCTCTCCTTTTGTGCTTGAAGAAACTTTGTCTATCGGTTCCGAAATAGGCTCGTCAGCTAGCAAATGACTTACCTTCATTTTTGGGGACTTCTTTTGAAAAGTCTGTACGTCAGCGGTGCCATCCGCCCCAGGAATATCCTCTAGTTGACTCAAACGAGCAGTGCGGGAGTTTGCATCAGCAGACGGAGCCTGGAATGAACTTGTCGCATCTGCATGACGAGTACGGCGAGCTGCAGAAGGACCTCGTTTGACTGCACGAGCTGGTGCTTCATCTTCGTGGTCGTCTAGGCAAAGATGTCCAAGGTCTAGTGACCGGTTCGGGGTCCTTTTCGCGCCATTACGTACGCTATTTCTCGCTGCATTGACTTCTAAGTTCTGTCGGCCATTGCTTTTCTGGTTGCTTGCATTTAACATGCGATGCCGTGAGTGCTGCGCATTGCGAGTCACGCGGCTGTGCCTGTCTTGTTGTTCACTTTCATCAGTAAGAGAAGACGCCGCCGAGATGGATCCACTGTCATCACCCGACGAAATGTCTCCATCAGCATCCAGCACTGAGGACTCTGAACGCGCCGACGACAATGACGACACAAAGCGCTCATGACGCTGTTGAGTCGGCTGCTTCACTGACTGCCGTTGCATCTTCCTTGACTGCTGCGAGCTTCTCCAGCTCCTCCCTCCATTCACCTGCTCTCCATTTTCCAACCTGTCACTCTCTTCGTCCGAGTCAAATTCCTCCTGGTACTGAATCCTGTTGTTGACTCTCCCACCCACGCTGGACGGGGGCAGCTCCTTCACTTGTGGCAGCTGAAGACCTGGCGGACAGTCCTCTCTTGCTCGAATCTCGCCTGACGATAGAAACACAAACGCCATGGGCTGGTTCCTGCTTTGCAGTTGCAGTAATGGCGACGGCACTGCACGGGTGTCCACCAAATCCTTCACAAAGTCGCTGCCTTGACGCAGCACGCGCTTCCGCATGCGGTGCGGGTGCTGCGGGTGCAGCTGATCGCCCTCTTGCGGCTCTTGCTGCCCATTGGCAGGCGTCCTGATGCTGCTGCGGATGTGGAAGCGACTGACGTTCTGCTGCTGCTGGCGCGAGTTCTGCACACCGGTGGGGGCTATTACCACGTCATCGGAGCTCTCGAACACGCGTACGTCGTCCAGGCGACTCAGCATGGCGGCCGCAAGGATGGCAGGCGATAACGGACGCCGAGGAGAGAGTGCGGGGCAACGCGCGGAAAGGTCTCGCGCTGTTTATTTCAAATGATTGTAATTAGCTACCAGGAAGCTATTTGAGCAGATGCTGCGAAAAGTGTAAAACACAACGATTAACCCTATCGTTACCCAAAAGATACTTTGAGTATCTTTTGGCAAAAGGTGCGTCCTGGTGAACACGTATAGTGAGCTCAAGATGAAACAAGTAATACAACGGCTTTTGTTATTGCGAAATTCAAGGTAACGAACGCCTTTGGACCAATCAGATCATTGAGCTGCCAGTAGTCGCGCCCGGAGGCTATTGTGTCTCTTGCTGTAGTGTGGAGAATGTGGGGCCCGCTGCTGCGGCATCGTCGCCGTTGCAAAGAATGTAGATCGCCGCTGCTGCTGCGAGCGTCATCGTCGTTGTGGCGAAGCTGAAGGGTATGCTACGGCGAGCGTCATCGCCGTCGTGGCGAATCTGGAGGGTATGCTGCTTTGTGCGTCACCGCCGTCATGTCGACGTTGAACAGTCTGCTGAGACGAGTGCGTTGCAGTGGTGGTGAAGTTGGAGCGGCTGCTGCGGCGACCATCATCGCCGTCGTGGCGAAGCTGGAGGGTATGCTGCGGCGTGCGTCACCGCCGTCGTGGCGATGTTGAACGGTTTGCTGCGACGAGTGCGTTGCAGTGGTGGTGAAATTGGAGCGGCTGCTGCGGTGAGCGTCATCGCCTGTGTGGCGATGTTGGAGGGTATGCTGTCGGGAGTTGTTACCCTGGTGGCGAAGTTGGGGGCCTGCTTTGACGAGTCTGTTGCCGTGGTCACGAGTTTGGAGGACCTGCTGCGGCAAGTGTCATCACTGTCGTGGAGTGTGTAGTGGGCAAGCTGTGGCGACCGTCATCGCTTAGTGAGCACGACAATTTGAGCTTGGTTATCGTGGTATTGTATTATAAAATACGCTAGCCGATACTATCATCCGCGGTCGTCTTTCGTTCTTTTTGTTGCTTGAAGAATGGAGCCTGGGCCTTGTATATTGGAGACGTTCTTCTCAAATTTCCGTCGACTGTGTAAACTTGCTTGGGCAAGAAGTAGAATAAGTGAAATTTTTGCCAGCACGTCCATGTTTCTTGCTGGCACAAATGGGACTTTGCAGCATCGATAGGATAAGTGCGCATACAGAGCGCGACTTGGTGTGTCTGACAGTAATCCGTTTTTAGTAGCATCTCTACATTCAAACTTACACACCGTGCATTGACGCATTGATCGACTTCTTCCGTGTAGCACAACCCAAGATTCTTTCGCCACACACATAAGGGACTGGTCAACAGGCGCAATTGAGTGTTCTATCGGCTGATTCTTATTTGAGCTCTCATTGTGTGAGGTTCTTGCTGTAGTGTGGCTGCAGCGTAGATCATGCCTTCTTCTGCATATATATCTGTGATACGTTACAGCGCGAGTCCAGTTTAGACGAATCAACACTACCTGATGATCCACCAAAGTCTTCTACCCGAGATAGACACATGATGTTTGTCGTTTCTCTCGTCAGAGAATTATTGAATGGACAGTGGAAACAATGCCTTGATCAAACGTCTTTTCGTTTTTATGAGTGCACAACACGCCGTCATCACGACTCCCTGCCGAATGCAGACTACACGCATATATATCTGAGTTGCCATGATGTTGTGGAAGTTTGCTTCAAAATTGTGCTCTTAGTAGAGGTGGAAACACCTGGTAGACAGGGTAACAATGACATAGTTGTAAATATTGCTTTATTATTGCGGCATTACATGTTCCAATGGTTAGCACTCAGCGCCGTCAAACCCGACGACTACCGGAGACCAACGTGACGACCTGCAATGGCGAGCATGACCGTCAGCGGAGGCCGCATGTGACGACCAGTGGAGGCCATCGTGATGACCCGCGACAACCAGCATTAACGCCACCGTAGGCCCACCGGCGTGTCCGCCAGTGTGACGGCAAGCATGAGGGTCAGCGTGGCGGCCAACGTGACGGCCAGCGTGGCAGCGAGAGAGACGACCAGCGGCGGCGACCGTGACGTCCAGCGGCTCCGATATTGACAACTAGCGGCGACAAACGTGACACCCCGCGGTAGTCAATCTTACGGCCACCGGAAGCCATCGTGACGACCCGTGGCAACGGCCACCAGAGCGTGGCAGCCAGCGTGACGGCAAGCATGACGGTCAGTGCTACGGCAGCGTGGCGGCCAACGTGACGGCCAGCGTGGCTACCGTTAGCAGTGAGAGTGACGACCAGCGACTTCGACCGTGACGTCCATCGGCGGCGATATTTACGCCCAGCGGGGCCAATTCGGCGACCGTTCCGCTCAGTGGCGGCTAGATTGATGACCATCGGAGGCCACGTGATGACCCACGGCACCAGCATTACGGTCACTGGAGGCCAAACCCAACGTAACAACCAGCATGACGACAACAGGATTCCGACCAACATGGCAGCTAGCGTGACAGCCAGTATGACAGCCAGCGTAACGTCCAGCGTGCGTACACTATGGTGGACAGCTTAGCGACCCACAGCAACTGGTGTGACGGCCCGCGGAAGTGATCGTGCTATTTTGCGGTGGTGGACGTGACGGCCGGCCCTGGCGAGCGTGTCAACCAGTAATGGCGAGCATTACGACCCATGGAGTCGAGTGTGGCAGGTCCGGCAGCGACCTTGGCGTCCAGCGGCGTCGGCATTTCGGCCAGTGGCGGCGAGCATGCCGTCCAGAAACGACGAGCATCACGTCCAGCGGCGGCGAGCATGGCAGGTCCGGGAGTCACCATGGCGTCCAGCGGCGTCGGCATTTCGGCCAGTGGCGGCAAGCATACCGTCCAGAAACGACGAGCATCACGGCCAGCGGCGGCGAGCATGGCAGGTCCGGCGGCGAGCATGGCAGGCTCGGGAGCGACGTTGCCGTCCAGCGGCGTCGGCATTTCGGCCAGTGGTGGCGAGCATGTCATCCAGCAGCGGCGAGCATGCCGTTCAGCAACGGAGAGCATTACGGCCAGCGATGGCGAGCATACGGTCCAGCAACGGCGAGCATTTCGGCAAGCGGCGGTGAGCATGGCAGGTCCGGCGGCCGGCATGGCGTCTAGGCCGATCGTGGATGGTGTGTGCGGAACTCGGCAAAATGCAAAATGAACTTTGAACCGGCGGGAAATTCTCTCAGGAAACCCCACACGTTGAAGCTCGAGCAGCGCTTGCTGATTGGGGGTGGCTAACCTACCAATCACAGCAAGACATTCCGGTAGATCTTGGTACTGATTGGCGGATCCGTCAGAGCGAACCCAACGGTGAAAAGCATGTTGAAGTGCGCTGCTTCATGTTGCCTCGCGGCGAAGCGGCGCAGACTAAACCTTCCCGCCAATCAATTGCGGTTTCTACAGCTAAGGTTGATGGCGATTGGCAGGCAGTCGGAGCGAACCCAGCGGAGAAAAGTACTTCAACATGGCGCATGTCAAGATGTGAGCTGCCATGGCTTTAGTGACAAGATTGTCAATACCGCCAGGTTTGAAAAAGGCTAATTCAAAAGCCCGTTTGGTCACTGCCAGATGCAAGTGGACTGAATGTCTTGCATTTGAATGCAGAGTGGGCGTGCAAGTACCAGTACCAGTAATTGGACGGTGGTTGCCACCGTCGGAAATTGTGATTATTAGCGTCGTGTCGGTGGTTGGCATCAGCGGGTTCGTGTAGCATTCGGTGCACTAATAAGGGTATCGATTGAGGGCTAGACGGACGACGGCGTGTACATCGTGCATTTAAGACCGGCTGTGTACGTATCCCGGAACACCTATGGACTAGGTTGAGCATGCCCCAACTACCAATGACGTTGATCAACTGTGGCTGGCACCGTCGGGTGTGGCGATTGCTAGCATCGGTGTCGGCAGTCGGCATCAACGGGTTCGTGCGGCATCAGGTGGACTTGCGACGGTGTTGATTACGGATTTGACGGACACGGCATGTTCGCCGTTCACCCGAGACCGGTGGTGTACGGCTCCTCAAAGACGTAAGGATTCGGTTGAGCGTGCCGGACGTCCCCGCACGAGTAATTCTGGGGTGATTGCCCCCGTTGGGTGTGGCAAATGCTAGCGTCGATGTCGGCGGTTTGCGTCAGCGGGTTGGTGCGGCATCCGGTGCACTTGCGACGGTTGATGTTCGATTAGACGGACACGGCATGTTCGCCGTTCACCCGAGACCGGTGGTGTACGGCTCCTCAAAGACGTAAGGATCCGGTTGGGCGTGCCGGACGTCCCCGCACGAGTAATTCTGGGGTGATTGCCCCGTTGGGTGTGGCAAATGCTAGCGTCGATGTCGGCGGTTTGCGTCGGCGGGTTGGTGCGGCATCCGGTTGTCTTGCGAAGGTGTCGATTGAGAGCTAGACGGACGACGGCGAGTACGTTGTGCATCACAAACTGGTGGTGTTCATTTCCTGCAATACGTACGGGTCTTGTGGATTGGGGTGATCCCAATCGGTTGGTGAAGTTTACACTAGTGGGGTCGCTGTTTGACACCGCCGTGGTTGCGCTTGAATGTTGCAGCAAAGTTCGGACTTGCGACGACGAGACAGAGGTAAGGACGACAAGGGGCGAACATCACTTGGCGGTGTAATACATGTCTGCACGCTGACCAATACTGATTTCGAGTCCGTGAACGGTGAGGCAACCACCATCGTACAGGTGCCTGAGACGCTGCCCGATGGAGATACACCCCCGCTAAGTTGGACTTCCCGATCATCACCACCTCGCGAGATAAATTGCGATGTGCCTACTTACTAATCGAGCGCATCGAGCACATCGAGGGAATTGACGGTAGAGACTAAAGAAGAGCACTTTATCAGGAGAACGAGGAGTTACACTCCTACAGGGTAAGAGCTAAAGCTTGGTGAGCCAACAAAAAACTCACACCGTCGATGAAGCAGCGAATTGAGTATCATTGAGATATCGAGCTCACAGACCTCGTCATCATCTTCAGGCACCTTCGCGCACCAGGGCATGACCTTCGTGTCGCTGGCCGTGCCAGCGTGGTCACCTGTGGTGGTCGCGGCTAATTCTGTGTGTTTGAAGATGCAGTTTACTACGGGGTCGTTGACGTGAAGTTGCTAACATATATTCAATAGTGTTCATTGTCGTTGAATGGTGTGCCGCGTATAACAATAGGCTTGCTATTGGTTTGCAGACCATAACACCGAAATGAGGAACACCTTATGCAGTTTCCACATTGAGCAAATCTGGCTTCGGCATCCGGGTCGGTGTCGCCAGCACAATTTGTGCAATACAACAACGTGGTGCAGCAGCGGTAACGAAGTGAGATATTCCTCGAGAGCTTCGTTGCTTGACGGATCAAAAACAAGGTTAGTATGTCCTCTTCATCAGAAAACTCTTCCATCTGTAGCGTCGGCTGCAAATTAAGCAATGCGCTCACTCTGTATACAATTTCAAGACATTCAGTCCACTTCCATCTGGCAGTGACCAATTAGGCTTTTGAAGTTGCATTTTTTAATCCTGACAATATTGATTATAATGTTACTATAGCCATGACAGGTCACATCTTGTCATCCGACAGTTTGTTGAAGTACTTTTCTCCGCTGGGTTCGCTTTGACGGATCCGCCAATCAGTACCAAGATCTACCGGAATGTCTTGCGGTGATTGGTACGTTAGCCATCCCCAATCAGCAAGCGCTGCTCGAGCTTCAACGTGTGGGGTTTCCTGAGAGAATTTCCCGCCGGTTCAAAGTTCATTTTGCATTTTGCCGAGTTCCGCACACACCATCCACGATCGGCCTAGACGCCATGCCGGCCGCCGGACCTGCCATGCTCACCGCCGCTTGCCGAAATGCTCGCCGTTGCTGGACCGTATGCTCGCCATCGCTGGCCGTAATGCTCTCCGTTGCTGAACGGCATGCTCGCCGCTGCTGGATGACATGCTCGCCACCACTGGCCGAAATGCCGACGCCGCTGGACGGCAACGTCGCTCCCGAGCCTGCCATGCTCGCCGCCGGACCTGCCATGCTCGCCGCCGCTGGCCGTGATGCTCGTCGTTTCTGGACGGTATGCTTGCCGCCACTGGCCGAAATGCCGACGCCGCTGGACGCCATGGTGACTCCCGGACCTGCCATGCTCGCCGCCGCTGGACGTGATGCTCGTCGTTTCTGGACGGCATGCTCGCTGCCACTGGCCGAAATGCCGACGCCGCTGGACGCCAAGGTCGCTGCCGGACCTGCCACACTCGACTCCATGGGTCGTAATGCTCGCCATTACTGGTTGACACGCTCGCCAGGGCCGGCCGTCACGTCCACCACCGCAAAATAGCACGATCACTTCCGCGGGCCGTCACACCAGTTGCTGTGGGTCGCTAAGCTGTCCACCATAGTGTACGCACGCTGGACGTTACGCTGGCTGTCATACTGGCTGTCACGCTAGCTGCCATGTTGGTCGGAATCCTGTTGTCGTCATGCTGGTTGTTACGTTGGGTTTGGCCTCCAGTGACCGTAATGCTGGTGCCGTGGGTCATCACGTGGCCTCCGATGGTCATCAATCTAGCCGCCACTGAGCGGAACGGTCGCCGAATTGGCCCCCGCTGGGCGTAAATATCGCCGCCGATGGACGTCACGGTCGAAGTCGCTGGTCGTCACTCTCACTGCTAACGGTAGCCACGCTGGCCGTCACGTTGGCCGCCACGCTGCCGTAGCACTGACCGTCATGCTTGCCGTCACGCTGGCTGCCACGCTCCGGTGGCCGTTGCCACGGGTCGTCACGATGGCTTCCGGTGGCCGTAAGATTGACTACCGCGGGGTGTCACGTTTGTCGCCGCTAGTTGTCAATATCGGAGCCGCTGGACGTCACGGTCGCCGCCGCTGGTCGTCTCTCTCGCTGCCACGCTGGCCGTCACGTTGGCCGCCACGCTGACCCTCATGCTTGCCGTCACACTGGCGGACACGCCGGTGGGCCTACGGTGGCGTTAATGCTGGTTGTCGCGGGTCATCACGATGGCCTCCACTGGTCGTCACATGCGGCCTCCGCTGACGGTCATGCTCGCCATTGCAGGTCGTCACGTTGGTCTCCGGTAGTCGTCGGGTTTGACGGCGCTGAGTGCTAACCATTGGAACATGTAATGCCGCAATAATAAAGCAATATTTACAACTATGTCATTGTTACCCTGTCTACCAGGTGTTTCCACCTCTACTAAGAGCACAATTTTGAAGCAAACTTCCACAACATCATGGCAACTCAGATATATATGCGTGTAGTCTGCATTCGGCAGGGAGTCGTGATGACGGCGTGTTGTGCACTCATAAAAACGAAAAGACGTTTGATCAAGGCATTGTTTCCACTGTCCATTCAATAATTCTCTGACGAGAGAAACGACAAACATCATGTGTCTATCTCGGGTAGAAGACTTTGGTGGATCATCAGGTAGTGTTGATTCGTCTAAACTGGACTCGCGCTGTAACGTATCACAGATATATATGCAGAAGAAGGCATGATCTACGCTGCAGCCACACTACAGCAAGAACCTCACACAATGAGAGCTCAAATAAGAATCAGCCGATAGAACACTCAATTGCGCCTGTTGACCAGTCCCTTATGTGTGTGGCGAAAGAATCTTGGGTTGTGCTACACGGAAGAAGTCGATCAATGCGTCAATGCACGGTGTGTAAGTTTGAATGTAGAGATGCTACTAAAAACGGATTACTGTCAGACACACCAAGTCGCGCTCTGTATGCGCACTTATCCTATCGATGCTGCAAAGTCCCATTTGTGCCAGCAAGAAACATGGACGTGCTGACAAAAATTTCACTTATTCTACTTGCCCAAGCAAGTTTACACAGTCGACGGAAATTTGAGAAGAACGTCTCCAATATACAAGGCCCAGGCTCCATTCTTCAAGCAACAAAAGAACGAAAGACGACCGCGGATGATAGTATCGGCTAGCGTATTTTATAATACAATACCACGATAACCAAGCTCAAATTGTCGTGCTCACTAAGCGATGACGGTCGCCACAGCTTGCCCCTACACACTCCACGACAGTGATGACACTTGCCGCAGCAGGTCCTCCAAACTCGTGACCACGGCAACAGACTCGTCAAAGCAGGCCCCCAACTTCGCCACCAGGGTAACAACTCCCGACAGCATACCCTCCAACATCGCCACACAGGCGATGACGCTCACCGCAGCAGCCGCTCCAATTTCACCACCACTGCAACGCACTCGTCGCAGCAAACCGTTCAACATCGCCACGACGGCGGTGACGCACGCCGCAGCATACCCTCCAGCTTCGCCACGACGGCGATGATGGTCGCCGCAGCAGCCGCTCCAACTTCACCACCACTGCAACGCACTCGTCGCAGCATACCCTCCAGCTTCGCCACGACGGCGATGATGGTCGCCGCAGCAGCCGCTCCAACTTCACCACCACTGCAACGCACTCGTCTCAGCAGACTGTTCAACGTCGACATGACGGCGGTGACGCACAAAGCAGCATACCCTCCAGCTTCGCCACGACGGCGATGACGCTCGCCGCAGCATACCCTCCAGCTTCGCCACAACGGCGATAACAGTGGCCACGCTCGCCATGCTGAGCACCCACCTCTTACGAAGGCGAATCGCTCGCCATACTGGTTATCCGCCTTACACGATGGCGTCCCGCTCGCTGTGCGGGCCCTCCACTTGTTCACGACGTCGACACGCCCGCCGTGCCGGCTTTCTGATTGACAACATTTGCTGCTACTGTTCTCCACGGTACTGCTTTTTCTGCTATTTTCTGAGTAAGCGCCTGGAGCTACTGCATTTTCAACTTTGATTAACCAATCACGTCAAAGTCGTAAAATGGTACATAATGTACCTTTGTGCTAGAAAACCTGCCATCCTTGATGATTTCGCGCAGTTTCTCGACGAAAACCTGTGACAACCAATGGCGGAAAATGGTACATAATGTACCTTTTTTCTGATATTGACTTGAAGTTTGTATGCGACCGTTAGAACAGCAATGTATGGGGGAACGATAGGGTTAAGTTTAGAGTTCCGGTAGAGTTGATGGAAACAACGAAGCTTTTGGTTATTAATACCCAAGCATAATATTAATATTTTTATGCTGCATTTTTTGCGCAATAGGGAGGAGTCAAAGTTGACGAAAACGCGGTTAATAGGGCGTGTCATAAATAATTTTTTGAGTCCATTGGAAGACTTCCAAAATCCACACAAACGGTCTCGCAACGCGGACAGGCAAAGTTGTTTGCGTGCTGCTTGCGCAGGCCAACCCTTAGAATTGTGAGATCACATCTGAAATGATGCCTCCAAAACCATCACAAAGTGTCTCGTTTTATTTTAAGGCATAGTCAAACTCAGTGTAAATCCAAGCTTCTGGGCTTCTTCTCACGGCCAGCCACATTATTATTGAACTGGCTGCGCAGCGCCGTCGACGGAGGCGTACTTTAGAGCGTCTGTTGCTACTCTAACGGCTGGGATGCTTGATACAGAGAGAAACTGCCTGACAAGGGAAGCACTGGTGTCTCCATTGGAGACGTCGTGGCACTCGCTCTTCCGAAGTCGTGATCGAGGAAGCTTCATCTCCTACAAATGGCCTGCAAGAACATGCGTTCATTGTATACCAGCCAATCAAACGCCGTCGCAAATTGCTAGTGGCTAGCATTTTGTGGAGACGATTATCTCGTCTCCACAAGATGCGAGCCGATTTGCGAGTCCCTACCCCTTCGGAAGTGATCCGATTGCGAGGTATATTTTGTTTGTGTTGTGTGGGGTTTGGACGTCTTCCATTCCAAACGAAACGCATGTTAGACGGATTTCATTGGACATTGGCAGGACCTGAGAATGAAGGCATAACAGTCAATGGATGCAAAGGATAAGTAGATAATGAGCCAATCAGTTGCTGATCTTACGGCATGTGTGCCTTGCGGTGTAAACCACCTAGCTAAGCTGCCCACGACGCCTCTTTCGAAAGTTTGCGGTGAGATGAGCGACCGCAACGCTGTTCGCACACGCACCAAAAGTTTTCAATGCAGCTTCGATAATCTGGTGAGCGCACCACTGCCGGTACGTTTTGTATCAACATCCACACAACTCATTAAGTAGCGGATGTCACTACACCTTTAAACTCAATAATGCGACAACTAAAATCAAAGTTGCAAAACGTAAGTTCAAAGCTGCACAACTGTCAAAATTTATGATATCGAATCCTATTATACGATAAGTAAATTTACGGATGCCAAAACGTGGCGGGAAAAAGCCCGCCAAAAAGTGGTGGACGTCGTTCCAGGAAAATGGCTGGCAGACAGACTGTCAGCGCAATTGATGGATTCTAAGGCTGCGTGAGTGCCACGGCAGGCTGATCTTTCATTTTCTTATTTCCTACCAAGCGTCGCAATGCTGTACGACGACGTGACCGTGTGTCGGGTCCTCCGTGCCGCTCGAGATGACGAGAATTGGCGCGACGTCGCTGCCAAGAACGGAGTGAAGATACGCACAGCTTATAGCTGGGTTGGTGCTGCTGAGGACAACGACTGCTGGGACGTGTCTCCGAGAAAGACACGTGGAGGCAAGTGCAACTGCAAGATTCAAGACTAAGTCAGATTGACGAAAATTGCTACCTTACTCTCGAAGAAATGGTTGATGAGCTTGAGGCGCGCTTTGGTATCAAGGTGTCGCGCCAGACTGTGAAGACATTCGAAGGACGAATGTACACAGTGAAGCAGACGCATCGTGACAACAACTACCGCAACCTGGACGTGAACAAAGAGCTCCGACGCCATTATGTTGTTAAGCTTATTGCCCACAAAGCAGCTGATAAGAAGTTATTTTATGTGGACGAAACAAACTTTAATTTGGGGTACTCTCGTCGACGCGGCCGCAGAAAGAAAGGCAAGCGTGCCGTCGACAAGAACACCGCCAGCAAGGGCACCAATATCCGCGTGATCGCATGCATTTCTGAAGACGGACTTGCGTATTCAGAGCGACGCTTCTGTCGTTTAGGTCCGAGAAAAGCAACGAGTTCATCCACCGCCTCTTGACCCACATTGGCTCCACAACTCCGCTCGATAACGTTGTGCTTGTCGCCGACAACGCGCCTTGCCACACACACATCGAGGATGTGTTCGACAAAGCAAATTTCTCTGCAGCCACACTGCTACGTCTCGGTCCCAACCCACCCATGCTGAACCCCATTGAAAAATGCTTCTCCGCGTTTAAGTCGATGGTTAAACGCTTCCTCGCCCGCCATCGAAAAGCTATTTTACAGGTTCCACCGCGCCTCACTCTCAAGGAACACCGCGACAGCTACCTGAAGATGGCAGTAGATCTGCTTCTGACCGAAGCAATCCCCTTGAGCTCTATTACAGCTGCGCGCTGCGCGTGATGACGTTCCACGCGCGCGCTATTTAGGTGAAAGACATGCCGGTAGGTGAATAAGCTGAATATCAAATCTTGCGTCCGGCACATCTCTATTCCGTGCAGTTTTGAACTTACGTTTTGCTGTTTTGATTTTAGTTGTCGCATTATTGAAGTTGAAAAGGTGTAGATCGCTCTTGTAGATTTGGCTAGGCGTAAGTTGAGCATTCGCAGTGACGGGATTTTCTTGTTAGCGTTCCGCACTGTTACAGCACCCATAGCAGCGCCACAGAGCAGCAGGTGCCCGTCAGCAACACATGGTGCGTTGGTCCAGGAAGCGACGCACAGGGCAGCTTAGCTGGGCCTCTGTTGTCCGCCTGAATCACATCGTTGATAAGACGGTCGCCGCCGCAGGTCAGGTAGTCACCGCTGGGTAAGTATTCTTGAGGAACGCTACAGCCGACTGAATATAATTAGTCCGAGTCGCCTTCCATTCGTCGTGCTCATTGGTTATTATTATCCGATTTCGTATCCTGATGAGGTTCTGTAAAATCCGTTCAAGAATCGTTTCGTTTTGAAATTTCGTTTCTTTACATAAACCTATATAAAAACATTTTCAGTCGTTTTCAGTGTGAGTCATCTCTGCGTCGAGTAGCTCGCTGTGCTTTCTTTCGAAAGGAACGATCAGCCGCATCTGCATTCATTTTGTATCAACTCTTCTCCCGGTTACTCCGCACATCGGACGCCATACAGTCTCTAACGTACTCGAACGCCGAGTCATTTCGCTTCCTCGACATCGCCCCCACTTAGAAGTCGGTTGCGATTTGGTGTTTTTCTCCGTTTTCGGATAAGTACAAGAAACAAAAGGTGTACTTTCAATGCTCTTTAGCCAAAAATTAAAAAAATCGGTAATGACCACTTTGTTTTGAATAGCCATTTATTGGCCAAACGTTTTGTCCAAAACTTGTCATATTTTGCATGGTTTCAGAATCAACCCGCTCTGGAGGGGTTGATTTTGGTGACCACATGTCATTTCCGAAAACGAACAAAAGGCCCGACAATATCATTGTGCAGTCAGTCTTCATTTTCTTTCGTACCCATCAAGTCTCCCAGAGCCTGGACTAGACAAGGTCGCTATCCGCCACCACCACAACCATGCCCTCTTACATGTAAGCGTGCGAATCGTCTCTTATTCTGTTACTACCATTGACTTCTGATGTTGCGGTGCTTATGTGTGAAGGCAAGATGTCAGTCAAGTGACGTAGGGCAACTGATAGCTAGACATAGTAGCGATCCATGTTTCTTATAATGTGTGTATTTTAAACAACAATTATTAAGTCTACTGCTTGACATGTACAAATATCGCACACTAGTGTGCTATCCGTACAGGCATGGGGCGTTCTTATCAGGGCTACGTACCGGTAGTACAACGTGAGTTCTTGTTGCACATGCAGAAGTTCACAATACAACCCAGGCTGGTAGATTTCGGTAGTTCGCTTGCTACACCAACGAGCGGCGTGCTGTCCACGGTGTTCACAATTTTCCTACGCAATCTCTAGAGTCCTCTATCTACTACTAGAGCGACAAAGGTCTTTCCTCATTTAGGCCGCGCGCAGAATGCGAAATGACCTTTAGTGTCGAATGTGCTGGCCTTTCCGTCATTCTGTCAAAATGACACGGCATCAAAACGCGGGGGAGCCGAGGTTGAAGGCGTGTCATATTTGTTCAAGGAGCGCTTCGTATTTTGGCAAGATTTATACCATCATTTGGCTCGGCGGCGATCATATTGATTTGGCTGGATACTAACTTTGCCCCCAATATTTAGTACCGTCGAATGCCAATGAATTTGCATCCAGCGGACAAAAAAACTTGATCATCTGGAGAAAATTTATAAATAGTGCCAGTGTCAGAATAAAGGATTTGGGCCCAAATGATGCATTGCTCAATAACCCGTTGTTTCATTTCTTCATTCGAACAATATTACGCTCAGCTGCCAGATGAGGCAACATGTTGTTTCATTTCTTTAAACGAACAATATTGAGGAGCTGCCTAAAAATCAGATCCCCTTTCCATGTCACGAAGAGTGATTGACCGAGGTAAATATAGTTCAGGGTGTCATCGTTCCTGGTTTTAGCTTCGGATTTCATGGCGTGGTGAACCTGCACCAATTGAAAAGCTGATTTCACGTCTCCCTTCATTAGGCGTATCACCACACCTGGATGCTGCTGATGTAGCTCCAAAATCCGTCTAGCGATGGCGTCGACATGATTGTATGACAGATCCGGGATCTTGTCGAAGTCTGACGAGTCGTTCGTCGAGTCACCTCGTGGGTATGAAAGATTGTGGATTGCGCGGACCTCAATGACTGGATCGACGCCAACTTTAAGCACGCACCCGAACGAACTCAGGTGTAGTTCCGGTCATATCGAGCCCGCTGCTGTAGACACAACCAAACATGACCCATTTGCTTCACCCCTGCAATGCTGCCATTCGCAGCTCTTGTGCCGAGCGTTGGGATTTAGGAGCCCTAGCGGAGGCATGGACTAAGGATCTGTTCCTAAATAAACACGCTGTCGCGAGCGTGAGGTGGAACCTACGGTGACGAGTCATGATAGCGAAAAAACTATCGCATTCAACCACTCATGCTATGCTACGAACTTCAGCAATGACCTTGCAAACATCTCAGCTATGTCGGACCTGATTCCGGACGGCGGAAGTAATACTCGGCAGCGCTTTCGGCCTTTAAGAGCTCAAGAAGCAGTTCATTACGCCATTACCTCTAGCAACCACGAAAGCAAGGTCCCTATGATGTCCGTTGACCATGCACGAACCTCAGACGCAACGAGATTTATGTCGCATCCTGCTATCATGCATCGGTTGTACTCATTCGAGTTCGGACCGGGTGAGTTGTCGATTCTGCATCTGATTCGATACAACCTGGACGCTCAATTTGACTTGTCAAACTCGCACAGCGTCAATTTAAGCAACAACTCCTACAAGTTAAGCTTACCAACCACGCCCAAGAACCCGAGACGAGTGCACCTGGTGTCAGCGATATTTGCGCTTAACGTTTGTGGAAAACAATTCTGTGATCAATCGGCCTGCAACCTCGAGTTTACAGCACGAAATTTTGCTGACATCCTAATTGACTACGATCCATAGTCTCCTGTCGAAATCAAGGCCCTCGTATTCTGGTGCAGTAAAAGCTTCGTAGCGTTCCGCCGCGCCGTGCAAATGGACTTTATTCACGAAACAGATACTCGTGATCGAGTTCAAAAATGTCTCACTTTTAACGATGCTGAACTAAGCAGCCTACTTTTCAAACTGTCGCGAGGAAGTCAACTGCCTTTGAAGCGGCCCGCTTTTAACGGAGGGAAGCATAACTATGGACACTAAAAATGACAAGTGCACAGCGAACCGTAACAAAATAGG
The DNA here is from genome assembly GCA_011947335.1 of Phytophthora constricta. Taxonomy (NCBI): domain Eukaryota; phylum Oomycota; class Peronosporomycetes; order Peronosporales; family Peronosporaceae; genus Phytophthora; species Phytophthora constricta. The sequence goes on from JAAVTI010000294.1 coordinate 74,018, forward strand.
GAATAGGTGATTCCGTGCAAATCGTATCGCTGGCGCTATCCGTCTCCCCTAAATCTCTCGCTCTCATTCCTCGATTTGTGTTCTCACCGATGATGCCGCTGCGTTTGTCCTCTGCCGGCAGACTCGCACGCGTCCGCCCTGGCAACTCGAGCGCGGCGGAGGAGGATCTTGAGGACCTGATTGAGATGGGCGAAAATGAATAAGGAATGCTGTATTATGATTAGTGATCGCTGCCCCAAAGTCGACCGTTTGGCCAGTTGAGGCCTGGTTCCTTGGCCTAGAGTCAAGCCTTCAGGATGACGACGCCGTGGAACAGGGATTGCAGCACGCCGCGCAGCAGGAGGGCGAGCGCTCCGCGGAGCAAGAGCGGGATCAAGTCGACGAGCAAGGATCAGAGCCATGTATGGTGCGCGACCAGCAGGTCGAGGTGGCACATGACCAGAGGGTCGACGTGATATATGGCCAGCAGGCCAACGTGGTAGACGGCGAGCGGGCCGACGCGATGCATGGCCAACGGGCCGATGAGGCGCCGGATCTGCAGGCCACAGAGGAGCGCGGGCCGGACGCACCAGTGGAGCCCGCTTGGGAGGCCGCGGTGGAGAGCGACGAGGCAGTGAACGGTGAGGTCGTGGAGAGCGGCCACCATGCCAGTGTAACGCCGTGAGGAGACCGCGGAGCGTGAGCCAGCCATGGCGCATGACCATAGTGCTCACGTGGTGCAGGGCGTCGAGACCATCGGGGTTAGTGGAAACGAGCCCGCAGTGGAGCGTGTCTCCTTCGAAACGGGTCGGCAGACACCTGTGGGGCGTGTCCATTGGGGTCGTTAGTGAATTGAAGCAGAGTCGTGGGCCAGTAGTTATGCGGCTCCGATTCAGAGGACGACTTTATTATTCTCCATCCCTACGTCCGACGTGACTTTGTTGACCTCACGATTGAAGACGACGAAGTGACTGTCGACCAAACCGTGCTGCCCCCGCTCCTTCAACCCACCCAGTCATCGGAGCGGTAAACCGTTTTGACCCGTCGGAACCGATTGATCCGGACGCCATCTACGACGTGTGCGCCTTATATGATCGTGCTTACGACGCAGATCATCGCGCGTATTCTGGTGCAGTGGTGTGACCCACAGCACCATTTCGTTGCGTCGTGGGTATTGAGGGCCTCGCTACAAGCCGATGGGTTGATAGAGGAGCTGAAACGTGTGGACAAATGGAAGGACGGCTATCCCACATTGAGCTATGTGGAGTTTAACCGCAAGTTTCCACCTAACTACACGGCATCTATCAGCGGGAAATGCTTCTTCGAAACTGTCCGCCTCGCAGGCATTGTGAGTAAGCAGCCTGATCTAGTGCCCAATGAGCTGATCGAAAGGTTCATTGAAGAACAAGGCACAGACCCAGAGGAAGGGATTGGAAAACAAGGCACCCGTGCATTCATTGCATTTCTAAAAGACAACAAAGCACCTCTGGCGTGTGATGTCTTCAAGAATAATCGACAGAAGGATTCCATCAACAACGCAGTCGAGTTGGCGTGCTACTCTCTCGACCCGGGTATATATGTTGTCGGGGCTGCGTGCGCTCGCAACATAAAGCATTGTTTCGTGATGCGGGTCATCACTACAGGCTCGCTGCGAACTGTGTGTGACGATATGGACGTAACTGCTGCTGGCGTCAGCTTTTCTGACGAGGATGTGTACAACCTAGGTTGGATCCGCCGTGTTGGATTCATTCATCGTGTTGAGCAAGTTAAGAAGATGAAGCGACCAAGGAAGACGCAACGTCGCACGAAGAAGCCCAGAGTAGCCTAACCTGATATCTTGAGGAGGCACATCTAGCGCGACTTTAACCTCTGAATCAATACAATGCCAGCTTTCTGTACCGCTTTCAGGTTGACGGTACAGCAAGGCTGTTTACGGTACTCGGTAAGTCGTACCTTAAGCTCGCATATGGTACACTGACAAAATTCTACTGTAAAGACGCTGTCGGCCATTCAAATATGTCGAGATCACTACTAACTAGTTCAGTTTGGTTTTCGAGTTGGGATGGAGAGGGAGATTTGGGTGTTCTGCTGGAACAGCGGCAGCGCTAAAGTAAAGAACTACGCTTTGTCGCGAATGGATTTTCAGGCGGCGGAGCGTTAGCAGAAAGACGAGACGTTTTTACGGAGTCGTGCGGGCAAGGCAATACTGGCAAAGTTCTGGCAAATGAATTGGGAGGATAGTGAGGACGAAGAGGATCCGCGCGATGAAGTCGAGCTTTTGGAGCGGTGTATCCAAGACACTAAAACGGAGCTTTGTGCTTGTCCAGACTCGGATCTGATAAAGCGGGCACTCACACAGTACCAGTTGAGATGGCAAAACGCTCGTGACCAGCGCCGTCGAACACGCGCTCTAAAGCGCAAACCCAAGCCCGTCATTCAACAAAGGAATCGTAGCGGATTCCGTGCTGACCCAACAATCGGTGCCACGCCCTTGCAGACGGTTTCGTCACCGGTACGACGTGATGCCTCAGGTGAAACTAGTGTGTATCGGCAACAACGTAGAGGCGCAGTCCCTCCCCCGACATGTAAGAACCAGCAATTACTACAACGATAAATGAAACCAAATGCATTAGCTGTCGTTATTGTTGCTATTCTAGTTTAGCGCAAGTGCGTGACCAACCTGAGGAGCTCTACCACTCTACTGGCAGCGTCTATTAACAAATGTTGTATTTCTCTGAGGTTCGCCATGCACGTGGCTGTCGGTAGCACGTAACGCTGCAATGACGTGCACGCAGAACTTATATTTTATCCAGGAGCGACACAAACAGGTATTTGCGACCATGTCAACACGCCACCCTCCAATGGGTTGTTCCCAAAGGTCCATTCTGTTTTTGTTACGTTTCCCAAGCTTCTTCTTTTCTTGCTCAACTTCGTCAGGAGTTATTGCTCGAGGTGGTGCAGAGGGCTGGCTTACGTACGCGACGTTCGCTTCACTGAATCCGTTTAGAAGAAACGCTAGTCCGTTTTTATCAGGCAGCTTGACACTAAGACGACCACGTTTCGGCAAATATTTTTCTCGATCCAGCTCGATTTGGCTTCGGATCAGGACAAAATGTAGCTATGCCTCTTGATCGGTGGCGACACATTAGCGTCAGCTGCTCTGCTAGCGCGACAAGTTTCAGCAATGTCCGCAGCGAGTAATCCCTTTTAATCGCTTTGTTAAACTGTTCCACAGGATTGTTGGTTTTAGCAAACTCCACGGGTGTATGGTAACAGCCCCAGTTAGAAAACCTCGATTGAACCCATTGCTTTTGAAATAGGCTGGAAAAATAACCAAGGAAGGTACAGCCTTCCAGGTGACTTGTGCTTTATCTGATCGCGCGAAAAACTCGGTTTCACTTTGCGCTTAATGCATTCGGTACAAATGTAGGAACACCAGCGACACAGCACCAAGTGGCAGTTTCTTCACTCGATCCGATACATTCTTAATCACGTGGAAAAAGCACATCAAATACACGAAGTCGATGCTGCCGCTCCCGTTGATAGCCACGACCTCATTTAGTGCATTTAGCTGGGCTTTGTCAGCATCGCCCATGCAGAAGCGAATGTTGGGGTACTCTTCGAGTATAGTATAGTAGACATCAAAGAGGCTCATCAAGGCAGCTTTAATAATCTCACCAGTCTGCTGGGATGCAATATACATCGCCACAGGATGAAAAGAGCGGGCTTGACCTGACATGCCGATGACGATAACAGGATACTTCGAAAGATTGAGCTTGTAGGTGACGTCGATGTGAAAAACATAGTCAGGGGCATACCGACGTTTCTTAATCATGTACGGAGTGGAAATTCCCACAAGGGTGGGGTCATCATCTGATCCGTGGCCGAAAATAGGTGTACCGTCATCTGCAACCTTGTAGCCGAATAAAAGGGTTCACCATCGTCCATATCCGCAGTGAACTGTTGCCTTCGAGCAAGGCTGACCATGTCCTCCACTAAATCTGACTCATGGAGAGCTGTTCGCTTAAAGTAGCCAACGAAGCACTGCACTTGTTTCAACTGCGGAGATTCGCCTTCCGAGAAGCCAAAATTGTCAAGAATGTTGTTGTAGATCCTGTTTGGCTTTAGGCGCATCTCTATAAATGGCTCAGCGTATCGTTTCATTTCCCTTGTCAAGGTTGGATTCCGGGGCGATGCGACGTCGCTAACATGGCTGCTGGACTGAAAAAGCTCGGAGAGCTTGGTAGTCTCGCACGTCAATATCTTCTGCCGCCATGCGTACGATTTCCCAGGTTGAGCTGAGCAAGCAGCGAAGGAGCACGACAACAGCTTGTAGCGCATTTTGTGGTTGTCGTAGTTTGTACTACAAATTTGACACTGCACCGGATGACTTGTTTTAGTATTGAACGTCCTGTACTTATCCAGCCATCGATCAACTACGTCTTGTCTGTTTTGGAACTGACATTTACCCAGTTGTACACGGCGCGCGGCATCGTTGCTGATTAGAACAATGCTATATCGAAAGTGTCCTGTAATCTGTCGCTGTGGAGTGCCAGGCATCGCGAGCCATTCATTACACTCGTAAGTTTTAGCACCTACTATTTAGCGGACTGTTGCTCTAAAACCGTCGTTGGGTAGATAAAACGAACCGCTAGCCCTGCCGACAGTGTGATCGTCATCGATTTTGTGCACACGACCGCCACTTTGTGTGTCGTAACTGCATCTTGTGTGTTCGTGCAAAGGGCATGGGATGATCCCGATTGGTCGGAGCCTTGAGGACGGATGTCATGGACGCTCTAGCAAGTAGTGCTGGGGACGTACCGCTGTACACCTGTTTTGCGCCCTGAACGTGCAGGGGTGTACAGACAGTTACTGCCCCCCTGAACGTTCAGTGACCTCCCCCGCAAACCTCCGTCTGCACCCCTTCGGATTAATACTGGAATAAATTATACAGCGAGAATGTGTGGGTCACATCAGGGATGCTGACCGCGCAACCAGTGTGCTACTGTTCAGCTTGGAAACCACGCGCCCGCACAGGAGCGCATCGGCCAGGACTCCAGGAGTGGATAAGCTGAATCATATCACATGTATCCTACGGCACTACAGATGATGAGCGTTGTGAACAATGCTCGCGCTACGGGTTTCTCAGAGGCATCGAGCGTGTTTGACGACGCAGCAAGGTGTCTATGTATGCTACATAAACGAAGGAGGACAGCTCACCCGAGTAGAGCACAACTCCAAATTGGCAAGATATCGCCGCCATTGCGCAGACGCAGCAGTTCGAAGACTGATAAGTTTGGCGGCATGACCAACAGACTCTACAGGAGGCTGGTAGAGACTTCAAGCTCATGGCTATGATGTTCAGGTACTGTTGTCTCGTCACGTGTAATCGTCATCATAAAGCGATTGACCAAAATTTTATCTCGGTTGTCCTTCCGAACACGCCTGCGAAACTCTTCAGCCAACATTATTATCTCTTGGCGCATTTGCGTACGCTTCGGTAGAGCTATGCGTACGTGGCACAAGTCCTCCGTCATGTAGTGAACGAACGCAACAAATCCTTCATCCTCTACAATCAATATTGGCCGAAAGTGCTTGGCAATCCATCCTACAAGAAGCTTGTTGACAGGCTTCTGCTCCTTTGTTGTTACAGTATGGATGTTTTTCGTCCAGACTCCGCTACTTGCTCAAACGCACCAGTGAGATCACGAATAAGGTGCGGGGCTGCAAACTCCTCCAGCTTATCAGCATGATACGTGTCCATGTGCTGTGGCATCTTTGACTTCCCAATTCGGAAGTGCATGGTTGCATTACATACAGACATATCGCCTTGTCAGCGTGCTCGTTGGTCAGATCTGTATTGGCAACATCTCTGCACTCTTCCTTTCGCATGAGGCGTGCGAAGTGCCAAACCTCTTTTCGTGTCTGCTTCTTCATAGTGTATAGCGTGCGACCAGTGGCTCCTTGGGCTCTCATACAGAGCTCCCCACATCTGTCATTGTCCTGTTGCGCTCTGCATCGATGGCTGCAGTGAATCGAGAGCGTGGCTGCTGTGCTATTGGTGCTGGTAGCTGACCGTGCGCCGAAGAAGCCAATTCATGTTGTAGTTGATGTAGCGAGATTGAAGATGGCGGAGGCGACAGACTGCTGTGGTGTTCATCGTGGAAGCTTCGTCGAGCATGCGATGACCGTCGTCGAGGAGACCAAGGGGGTAGAGGAACGTGACGGCGCAGGGAACTAGCACGCTCGGGAGTCCGAGGAGGGCTGCATGGCGGAGACCGCATTTCGGAAGTGCGATGACGCGCACACACTCGAAAAATGTATTGCTCGACTTGTGCGTCAACACTCGCGAAGAGGGGGGTGAGGGGAGTAGGAGTTGGTACCTGGAGGTTCGAAGGGGTTCGACCGTACTCCCGAGGGTAGAGCAGACAGGGTGTTTGGGTACGTTCATGAGCTGAACGTTGACAGCACTACTAGCAAGCGGAGGCGAAGCTTGCGAGCCGCAGCGGGCTTAGGGCTTGTTTCAGAGCGAGCGAAGCGAGCACGGAAGCGGAGGCGATGCTTGCGAGCCGTAGCGGACTTAGGGTCGTGCCAAGGGTGAGCGAAGCGAGCCTCCTCGTTCAGGGTCTTCGCGTAGCGGTGATAGTATCGCGTGACACCCCGTCTATTGTCGTTGTTATGTGTAGGTCGGAGGAAGTCGGAGGGTCGGAGCCGTCTGGGTATGGATGGAAATTAGTGGATGTGGCCAAAGTGGTGCCGACTGTGTCAATGTCATCACGTTAACGACCGCAATTAGGTTTACTCGGTGGGTGGACTCGGTCCTCCCATACCTTCGCTCAAAGCATAGCAACGAACTCTATGCTTTGCGTCGATGTCACCAGAAACATCTCTCGAACTTAGTTAACACGTTGTCTTTCAACTGGTGTTGTCAAAAGAACATTTTGGCTTCGGGGAAGTGGTCCAGCCTGCGGTCTAGTCGAACACTCCCGTTTGACGACACGCAATATCAAGGGTGCCATTCAGCTGATTCAGATATTGCCACCAGCTTGACCGTATAGTATACGCCACTATACGCCCTTTCGACGCCAGGACCAACTTTCCTGCGCGATGTGCAGCTTACATCTCGTCGTCGCGTTATGCGCGACAGCGAGCCCCGCACATGTGACACAGCCAACTTTTTCGCTACAACGCGCAGCGTTTCCTTAGCGCCGTTTTGCTTCAGCCGTCCCCAGAAACGCAGTGTCCATTTTCACCATCGGAACCATCTCTGAGTATGCCACATCGCTGGTGGCGCTATCTATCTTCAAATCCCTGCACGTAAACGACAAGTACGTCAGCGACTCGCTTGGCGCCACTGATCGCCAATTTCGAGTCTTAGTATTCAAGCACACACTGCAAGATGGGCGACGATTCGCTTCGAGCCGTTTCGGGCCAATCCAAGCACCACTCGAATCGACTCGAACCACCAAACCACAGTCTCAATTCCGAACCATTCTCCCTTTTGCCACGCCCGACACGCACGTCCAACCTGTCAAATGTCTGAGCCCCAGCAATCCAAAGCAGAGCGCCGCGCCAAGCTTGTGCGTCGCAACTCGCGCGTCACGGTGGACACGCTACTGCGCGAGTCCTTCGACCGTGTGGACACGGACCAGGACGGCAAAGTGAACGCGCTGGACATCCAGCGCGGCCTGCGCCAGGCCGGCGTGCGCCTGTCCGCGGACGAGGTGGGCGGCCTCATGCAGCGGCTGGACCCGAAGAACCAGGGCCAGCTGAGCTACGAGGACTTTTACGCGCTGCACGAAGAGTTCATCCTGCAGACCTTCCGGTCGTTCGACAAGGAGACCAAGGGCTACCTCGTGGACGAGGACCTGCAGGACGCCATGCAGGCGCTGGGCGTGACCGTCACGCTGCAGGAGGCGCAGCACATGATCCAGCAGCTCAACCCAACGGACGCGCACAAGGTGCACGAGACCGACTTCAAGTTCCTGTACCTGCTGCTGCGCGCCAAGATGGCGTCGCCCACTGGTCTCGAGCACTTCCTCTGGGACCCGGACGTCCGCCAGCTGTCCAAGCACTGGTGGAAGGCCAGCGTTGAGGTCGGCGAGGGCGGCCTGCGCGCGCCGCTGCCAACCGACAAGGAGGGAAAAGTCAAGAAGGTCTCACCCGTGATCAAGTTTTTCGGCGGTGCACTTTCCGGCGTCATCGAGGCCGTGATCCTGACGCCGCTGGATGTCACCAAGACGCGTATGCAGCTCGACAAGTCTGGTCAGTACAAGGGCATGGTGGACTGCGGCAAGAAGCTCGTGGCGGCGGAGGGCCCCAAGGGCCTGTTCAAGGGCTTCACGCCCTGGACCGTGCACGTCGTGCTGAAGAACGGCACGCGTTTCTACTTCAACGCCATCTTCCGTCGCATGCTGGCGGACCAGAACGGCCAAGTGAGCGGCGCGAACGAGTTTGTTGCCGGTGCGCTTGCCGGCGCCACCGAGGCCGTCCTCATTGTGACCCCGTTCGAGGTCATCAAGACGCGTCTGCAGGGCCAGAACATTGTCAAGGGCGAGATCCCCAAGTACCGCGGCCCTGTGCACACGACGCTCACCATCGTCAAGAGCGAGGGGCCGTTGGCGCTGTGGAAGGGTCTGGCACCGACAATCGGTCGCCAGGGTCTGAACCAGGCTTGCAGTTTCTGGTCCAACAACTTCATCAAGAAGCACGTGTGGAAGCTGCAGGACGGCGACTCGCTGCCGGCTTGGAAGAGTGGCCTGACGGGTATGATTGGTGCCATCCCCGGCCCGTGCATTAACTGCCCCATGGACGTGGTCAAGACGCGTCTTATGGCGCAGGAGTCTGCTGCTGGTGCTGGCGGCAAGTACAAGGGCATGGTGGACGCCATGGTGGTGATTTCAAGGAGGAGGGCATGCGGGCGCTGTACAAGGGTCTTGTGCCGCGCCTTGCTCGTCTGTGTCCGTCGTACGGTATCCAGTGGCTTGTCATGGACAAGGTCACCGAGTACTTCTCAAGAACTAAGCGAACTGCGGCCAGCCAGCCCCAGCTCCACTGCCGACGTTTACATTGCGGCTCAGACGCAAGAACAACGATAGATACCCATTTCAGCGTGCGTAGCTGGCGCAGTTGGCGGCAGTCTATAATCCTACCAGCACACAAAAACTATAACCTAGCTTCTCCACTGGCAAAGCAGCTAAATACACCCCTCATTGATTATCTGCACGCACTGCTGTACACTTGCTGCCACAAAGAGAGCGGATCGGTGCTTGCCAACGCGGCGGCGTGTCGATCGTCTGTCAACGTCAAGGTGCAACGTACCAGTTAGTAGTACAAGTCGACCTTCGATAATCGTTGCGGTGACGCGCTGCTGTTTGTCGACGGCATTCGTCAAAGCATTTACACGAAGTTCGTCATGGCGCTTCATAAAGTATTCCCCGACTTGCAGCCACAACAATAAAGCACTACTACTGGCAGGCGAGGGGATTGCTTTGGTTGTTTATTTCCGTCGACACCACGTTTGTAGTTCCTCGCTTTCACGCTTCTCGCTCGCCGTCGCTCGCTCCTAGTAGATAGCAAGTTCCGTCGCTCACGAGGCTTCATTTCGTCCGTTGCGTTCCGGACCCGCTCCCAGCCCTTGAGGCAGTACTGGGAGCTGGGCTCGCGAACACATTTAACCGTCCAGAGAGGCGGCACCCGAGATAATTTCAATCAGCTCCGTGGTAATACGGGCCTGGCGCGCCTTGTTGTACACGAGCGTGAGCGAGCCGATGAGGTCCTCGGCGTTCGTGGTCGCGTTCTCCATCGCAGCCATGCGCGACGACTCCTCGCTGGTCGAGTTCTCGATCATGCCCTGGAAGATGGCGGTGGCCACCTCGAACTCCTTGAGGTCCGCGAGCACCTCGTCCTTGTTGTCCGGCTCCATCTCGTACAGGTCGTAGGCGTCCGTGTCCGGCTGGACAGCCAGCGAGCGGACCGACGGCAGGTACGAAATGGCCGACTTGAACTGGTTGTACAGCACGTGCACCTTCTCGACGTCCGACGTGGCCGTGGCCATGACGCCCTCGGCGATGGCGCTGGCCACCGTAAAGTTGGGGGCGACGCGAACGTCTCCGTCACGTTGCCTCGAATGTGGTCGCCGAGGTCGCGACGCAGCTGGGCGCGAGCCTTGTCGCCGATCACGAAGATCTGCGTCTGGTCCTCGACGCCGTCGATCTGCTTGCGCGCCGTCTTGGCGATGCCCGAGTTGATGCCGCCGCAGAGGCCGCGGTCGGACGAGACCACCACGAAGACGTTGGCGCCCTGCAGCTCGTCAGCCGGCGCCACGCCGTCCTCCTCGAGCGTGCGGTTCTTGGCGCCCTTGACGTTGTCCAGCCAGGCCGTGAAGGGGCGGCCGGCGTTCATGCGGTTCTCGGCGCCGCGCATCTTGGCGGCCGACACCATTTTCATCGACTTGGTGATCTTGGCGATGTTGGACGTGGCCGTGATGCGCTGCAGAATCTGCTTCTCCGTGGCCATGCCGCGCGCCTGCTGGCCGACGGCCCTGCACCGTACACAAGAGCGTGAGGATTTAATGGGAATAGTGTATTTAGCAGCGCTGTATAGAGAGCCAAGTGGGGCGAAGGGGAGACGCACTTGAGCGCGGGCGCCGAGTTCTTGACGAGGATCATGAGGACCATACTGTCGATCGTGCTCTTGGGGGCGAATCTGGGTGTCTGTGGCTGCTCGGAGCCCATGTGCGGTGAGGGAGGGACCTCGAATAGGTTAAGTTTCAGATTTAGTTTCTTGACTAAGTTCATGCGGGTTTTGTAGCTGATGGAAAACAGCGTGAATGTAGTCGAGAGAAATATCTGAAAATCAATTTACTCGAGGGTGGGATTGGATTGGCCGGGGGCGACCGGCTTGAAGGACCCCTCGAAAGAGTGACGTGGTTTAACAGTATCAGTTTCTGCAGGGGCAACTTCTCACTTCAACTTGGGTCACTTTTTGAGTTGAAGCTATAGTTCTATTCCTTCAATGTCATTGTGCTATCTGTGGACTGGCCTGGCCACATGGCCGTCAGAACCGACTCGCGCCAGTCCATTGTGCGTCTTGGCTTCTTGCTCGTTGCGTTCGTCGTCGTGCCCATGATGGTGCTCATAAGCGAGCGGTGCGGCGACGACTTGTTCTTGAGGCAAAAAGCCTGTCGTCGCTCCTTCGGCCGCTCGTCCTCATCCTCGCCCGCCATCTCCTCTTCCGATTCGTCGCTGTCATCGTCCTCCTCATCGTTGACGACGCGCAAGAGCGTCGAGACGCTGCAGCGCATGGCTCCGCGACGAGTCGAGGGACGCAGGCGAGCGTAGAAGGCGATGGCCTGCTGGATGGATCGCGAACGCCACGAGCTGCCGCAGTTCGCCGTGCGGGTGCAGATTGTTTGCGCCGCTTGAAAGTGTTCCTGCGCCGTCTCCAGCTCTTCTAGCTGCACAAAGTGCTCGCCCAGTTCGTACTGGGTCATCGCTTCGATATACACGTCATTTAGTGCACGACTGCGTGCCAAGAGCTGACGCAGCTCGGCATGAGCGACCTCGGGTTCTTCCATCAGTCGCAGCGTTTTCGTGATGTGGAGGCGACTACGCAGCTCATACTCGTGGTCTTCCGTGTGGATAGCAGCCTGTAGGCTTTCGCGGAAAATCTTCAGGGCTTCGTCGTGGCCAGTGATCCGCTGTAGCAGTGCAGTAGCACGAGCCTCGGCGCACTGCAACTCCAGACGTGACCAAGCTGCAGGGTCGGCATCGTCACTGCGGAGATTCTTAGCCAAGTCGTGACTCATTTCAGCGTACGCCAAGCTGTGCGCCATGGCGGTGCAACGGCGCCAGCTCCCCGACGCCTGGAGCAGTCGCGAAAGCATCAGAAGGAGATCACGCGAGAGATCGACAAAAACCGAGCGTTCATCAGAGCAGCGAGTAAGCGTATCGGTAACATTTGACCCAGTGGCCAAATTTGACGCGAGACGGACAGCCGGAGCCCATGTGTGCACAATCCATCTCCTTGCAGTGCGGTTCTGGGCTAACGTTTGCGGGGAGGAGGTGCTAGAATGATTCAACTTCTCGAGCGTGCGTGCAAATGCGTCCTCTGTCATGTCGAGGCTGAGGACAGAGCATGCACTGCTGCTTTGCATGAGTAAAGTCAGCATTGCAAGAGCGTTTTGCAGCGTTGTGTCCAGCTGACGCACCTCCATAGGTAGAGCACAGCAATGATGGACATTTTGATGCACAAGACGCTCGAGCTTCTCCAGCCACATCGAATGGGCCGCCTCCTCGAGCGCTTGAAAGTGCGTTGAAAGTTGGCGCCAGAACGTGTCGAGTTCTGCAGGCGGCGTTACCGTTGACGTTGAAGGTGACTGAATCGGCCCAGGATACTTGCTAGGCCTTTGATCTGGCTGATCGTTGTTGTCTTCGTCTTCATCGTCCAGATGTTGCGCGATCTGAGCGCTGCTAGCAGCTATCATGGCTATTAGCACCGAGGAAGTCATTCTCAGGTGTGACGCAAAATACGCAGGATCCGTGACACGGGCTTCCACGTCCAATTGATCGGCCAAAGTCGTGATCGCTGTGCTTTCGGGAAGTGCAGCAGCTGCTAACGCAGTGAATGCTCGCGCATGTGAAAGTTCTCCCAGGCTACGAGAGCATTGCGCCGAAAGAAAATGAGCCTCTGCGATGGTTGCGCTGTTTAACGTCAGAGTTGCTGCAGCCTGAGCATCTTGAAGTGCCTGTTGAACAGCCTCCAGCATAGGTAGCGGCTGGTTAGCTTCATCGCTGCTAGCATCAGAAGATGAAGTAGGGATTAAAACGTCAAGGGGAACTGTCGTGGTTGCGTCATGGCCTACGAACGCCAAAAGTGCGGCAGCACGACGGCAATATAATGCCGCGAGGTTTTCTGTCTCCGCAGTTGCTGGTATTGACTGTGCCGCTTCATCGTTGTCGTCATCGTCATTGTTGCTGCTGGCATAGCTCAGCGTTGCAATCTGAAGCTGTTGTGTAAGCTGCTGGAGTAAGTGAAGGTCCGCGAGCAGAGTCGGCTGCTTGAATACTGCCGATAGTTGCTCCTTGGTAAAATCGCATGCATCGTCCTGCGGATTGTCAACTTGCTTGTTTTGCTTGAAGAGGATCTCGAAAATGGAGGATGTCGAGTTGACACTCGTAAGATTTTCTGGGCGACGAGATAGGGAGGTCATCTGTGGGAATTGCAGAGTGGTTGTTCCTGGTGCTTGTCAAGGGCGCTAATTGGAATGTGAGGTGCATGATTTCCAGGGCTTCATGCAATGGAAGAAGAAACAAGGGACTGTGCGAGGTGCCCCGATAACTTCCATGATGACAGCAATAAATAGAAGGCATGTAGTGCCGGTACCTAACCCAAAATGCTCGCTATTTTTCGAGCATCTTGCCTTGGACGGATGCTGCATGCGATGAGGAAGATAGTCGCAAATGCTGAATAGAGCTTGATAGAACTTAATTGGGAATCGTTGTCTAAAGAAAGCTACCACATTCGCAGACTGGCCATCTGCTCATGGGGTCCAATGTGACCACTACTGCGCCCAAAAGTGGATATCCCGTGAAATATCACTTCAGTGGACATAGTTATTCTAATATCTGTTTATCTGGTTTAAGGTGAAGGTAGTGTCTGCCAGGTATTTCGACTAGCGTGATAGTAGAAAGCGAGATACGACAGAAGTGACGAGTACCCCTTCTGCATATCATCTAATGCGTATAGCCCAACATTGATCTTGCGCTGCAAGTTGCAGCCTCTCTCACAAGCTCTCTTGAGCTCGACAGACAGACAGGGAGAGGGATGAAGTGAATGCGAGCAAGCAGAGAAGATTATCATTGTCCGTGCCTTTCTCAATCCGTATCAGTGATGATGGGAGTGTTTGAAGATTGCCTTGCTTTCTGAATGCGAGCGATCCGTCATGTGGCACGCTCCTCGTAACACAATAAGCTTAATGTCGTACCGATACATTTATTTCCTCGATACGCACAAACAAACACTACAGAGGTCGATTACTCTCTTCAAACACATTATGTGCGGTGTAAGCTGCGCTCTGAAGTTACAAGGATTAGAGGAGAGCTCGTGTAACAACTGCTCTCAAGCTTTTGGGCTTCAGGTGGCCGATCTTACCAACTGGATACTTACGACCTGACGATTGAAGTTGAAGTGGATTGGCCAATCAGAGACACGATGCTCGAGCAGCTCAGTCGAATCGGTTCAGAGTGCGACTTCCAGCAGAAGCACTCGGCTCCAGCCACTGCAGCAGTGGACCACATGGAGCGACATTCGTGGCTTGCATTTTCACGACCTCGGAACCCTCGTAGAGATTAAAATGTGGCGTTCAGTTGAAGTCGCCTCTGAGCGCCTTACGTCGACATATCCAGAAGTTGTTATGCTGGTGTAGCTCCACAATAGCGTTGCGACTTCACTTCAGTGCGAAGTCAAGAGTGGCCTGAGGTGAGCTGGAGTTAAATGGCGCCGATTCGTAGCAAATGCCTCACGAACACTAACTGGCGCGCTTCAAAGACACGACGAGGTGTGCACAATGCGTCCCCGCTACTGACCCTCTCCGATTGTTCACCTCGCGAACCAAACGCTGCAAAGGTTGGAAGTCCTCGTGGTACAGGAGCTGGCCTAAACAAGACAGCCGCGCCAAACCCGGGATACAATCGCCACATTGACCACAGTTGACGACTCCCGCGATGGCACGAAGACAAAGACGACCATGGCCACTGTAGCGCCTCACGGACATCGATGTATGCCTGTGGTCCAAACAAATGGTCGTGATGACAGCCCGAGTGCAACCCACGACAAGAACGACTGTGTTGGCTTCATGCAATGCGAGAAGCATGCAATCGGCGACTTTCTCGCTTGCGTTGGCGTTGCTTTTCGCCTGACTTTGACTCTTGCCGCGCACGCAATGGGGGTATCCGAACGGTTCGGGACTCTGCAAGGCAGTAATTAATCAGAAGAGGTCACGATAGGACGAGCGCTGCAGGAGGAGCAAGAAGTATCGCCGGTGCCAGCACACACAAGGCTTCATGTGCCTGTTTTGTGCTGCTGCCTTCCTCCGGTCGAGTGTTTGCTTCGCGGCACCCATCGAACGCCTATCATATTCATTAGCATACAGGACGCGATTACAAGCGGTCGTCGCAACAAACTCGGCTTGTGGCAAGGCTACTTGGGGCTGATTTAGGACAGGACTTGGGAGTGAAAACCTGGGTTGGCGGAACCGCTGGTAGCTGTGGCGAGTCATGTCCCAATCGTTTGCGATGACTCCACTCCGCTCTGGTGCGGCGAGCTTATCCCTGACCGTCACGTCGAACACTGTGGCACGCTGTAGATCCAAGCAACCTGCAGCATTAGCGACCATTAGCCTCCCACTTTGCTCGTCGTGAAGTCCACATGGTCAAGTCCTCTTGGCGAGAATCGTTCTAAATCGAACTGGACCCTGAGGGTCCACAGGACGATATCAGGACAGATCGGGCTGCGCAGAGTGAGCCGGTGCGTGGACTTGCAAATCGGATGGAGACTCCGAGTCCAGCCTCTCGATCTCCGTTTGCACCGTGTTGCTGGCTGACGGTGAACTTTTAATCGGCAAAAATGTCTGCGAAAGGTGGCAAGTCTGGTAAGATAGCCCCGCCCACATTCTGCGCCTAGTGGGGATGCAGCGATTCCTTAGCGAGTGCGCGCCCTTCCATGCCATCCAGCGCGCTGGGCACTTGGCTGCCCAGCGGCAAGTTTGAGGCCCTCACGTTTCTTAGCTCCGAAGTCGCCAAGAATACGCGTAGCGGAGACAGTCTCCGTTACACCGCTTCATGTCCGACTTCTTTTTCGAACGCTAAGCGGTGGCAACTAATGTGGGGCGATCAGTGCAACCTGAAGTGGGCTGGACGCAAGGACCGATCTGGCTTCAAGGCCCGGGAGGAGGCTCGTGAGCCTCGACGCGAGCAAGAACGGCTCTGAACGGCAACTTGACATCTCAAAAATCCGCGGAAGCGGGCCGCCGCCCGGTTCAGTAGAGTACGCTCCCGCCTTGAGGCTGCCCAGGAGCTCGGTTGATACGTTGTCGTTACTCTTGGTGCAGTAGCGGCGGTGTGTGGTCGGATCGGCACCAAGTTGCGTCGTCGACGGAGGCGCGGCCTGCGTGGCGCAGGAACAATAAGCCGACAGGGCTGAAGCAAACACAATCGACTCGGATCGTCACTACTCAATTTGCCGCCAACTCCGCATTTGACAAACCACTCTCTCCGACTGGTAACAGCTCGCATCAGCATCATTTCAACCCACACACAACCAACAACACCATTATGTCGACCACCAACACCACGAACGCTAGCAGCGGCAACGACAAGGAGACCGTCGCACTGCTCCCCACGGAGGTGCGCTGCTCGTACCCCAGCAAGCTCTGCAACAACCACCGTGCCGTTAAGGACAACGGCGACCTGCACAAGCTCTGCGACTTTCACCGCAAGAAAGCCAACGTGAATCAGCAGCGAATGCAGCAGAAGCGTCGCCTCATTCGTCAGCAAATGGTCGAGCGCAAAAAGCGCTTCCTGGACGCGACGCAAGCACCCATGGACTACGGCACCGCCGCAGGCATGATGGAGCCCAAGAAGCCGATCTGCAACCTCTCACATGAGGAAGTGATGATGCTTGAGGTCATGCTCTTCGACGACGAGGAAGTCGACTGTATGAGCCCCGGAGGCGAGAGCATGGCGTACCCTGGTTACGCAGTCACGGGCACATTCCCGGCGCCGGGTATGCCATCCGGCAACATGTCGCTGTAAGACGGCCTCCCACATCGACACCGCGGCGATCAATCATCGCATGTTCATTTTGTTCTTCGTCCCTCCGCATAGAGTAATTTAGTCCAGCGAGAAACAGAAACACACTCGACGCATAGTAGCGGTCGAGACTGCATACAAATTTTGCTTGCATGTTAACAAGTGACAAATAAAAGGAAGCACGCGGCGTGAGCTGAAAGAAGGCTTGTGGTTGCGCAGTTTTTTGGTCTACAGCTCGCTTGTTGGTGCTCATACCTGTAAAAGCACCAACACTCCAACACGAGCCGCCTTGCTCGGTTCAGCCACGAGTGCAGGCTGTCCTCTGTGCTGCGCTCACCGCTTCTTCTTCAACGACGAAGCTAGATGGCTTCTGGGAGAACTGGAGAGAGACGATAGCGTCCGGATATCCACGCTTGCCCGACGAGGTCAGGACGCACCGGCGGTCTCGCCACTGCGCCGTGTCGCCACATCGCCACATCGCCAGTCTCCTTCAAGCATTGCGGGCCAGTTTGGCACTGACCACCGTCATGCATTATCCGGGCAGTGATGAAGCCGGGTGAAACTGAGACCATCACTAGCTAACTGTCGCCTGCTTGTACGCCCGTTGACCACCGAGACATGATACGCTCGACTAAAATCGGTGATGCCGGAGCGCAGCATACGTGAAAAAGTTTCGCAAGACCACCGCCCGCGTCCCAGCAGCGACCGACACTCTCAGGTTCCTGGCGTCCAGTCGATTGTCGCTCGCTGACTCATTCTCGATCCAACTTGGATACTTCAGTCGCGGACCGGCTTTCTGCGCATCACTTGGAGCTCGCCGAAACGGCCATTTGCGAGTGGATAGTGGCACTAAAATTTGATGCCTTTCTCGGACAGACTCGACCATCGAGGCCATGGGCGACTTTGCGCTGCGTTGGAGCTTTGACCTTTTCGTCTGCGTGATTAGTACCTACAGCTGGCGAGGCCATGCAGCTTGACTAAACGCCAGCTGGAGAAGGATTTGCACGCACTCAACTGAGCTTGAAGTTGAAGCCACTCTGGCTGCGCGAGATGGCTTCATCGCAGACATTTCGGACAGGCTCGTCTTGAGACCGCTAGTATAAAGTGATCCACACGTTGGTGGACGTCCTCCGGAAATTACCGTTGGATCGAAAATTCTCCGGACAACTCAAATATTTTGCACCTGTGAGAACGCATACTTTTTCCCAGATTGAGACAAGCGGTTGGCTCTACACAACTTTCACTATGACAGCAGACCAAAAACGGGATAATGTCGAAATCGAGCGATTATGAAACCCGTCACCGTGTTGATAGGTGGCATGCCACCCCAGGGCAAGCTTCCGCGGTACGCTCGCACTTCTAATGGGAGACTCATGGGAGGCTGCCCCTTCGTGTCCATCAGCGCATGCAGCGCCACCCAACGACACTCTCCTTGCGCACGTCCATCCTGCGCTTGTTGCTCAAAGCCTGTTCCGGCCAAATACGTCTACAACAACGAACTTCGTAACAGCGTGTCATCCTGTTTTACTGATATAATAATGCAAACACTTCACTTGGACGGAATTTCAGCACTTTATCACACCAACATTCCAATCGCCACCGCCGTTCGAGCCAGAGATCGGCTTGCCATTTTCTTTGGCGCCACGCACGACGGAGGTGAACGTAAGCCGCCGTGCTTGCGTGGCTGGGGCTCCATTGGGTGTGCGACAAGGAGGGCGGAAGATGGGAACTCGCCCTCTTTATGCAGGAATTCTAGCATTTTCTCACTGCGAAACTTAGTGCCTTACGTGGTCCACATCCTCATGTATCCTGTAGGACATTTCGGTGTTGCCGCGCTGGCCTGCCAAAGCTAATAATCTCGACTGACATCACAATTTCTCGCTTCTCATTGGCCATCCGGTTCTAAAATCCGCTTTCCCAGAGTGATGGTCTTTGTTGAACATTTTTTGCTGGATAGTTTCTCCCACTCTCAGTGTTAGCGGCTCGATGACGAGGACGAGGAGGAGCGAGTGCAGACTCCGTATGATTACGACTCGATCGCTGCTTGTCCTACGCCCGCAGCCAAGTAGAGACACAGGCTCATATCCCAATTTGCCAGGTGCTAGCGACATTGCTAATCGCCAACCCAAACTCAATCAGAGTCCAACATGACAGAGCAGCCGACGACGACCTCGAGCTCTTTCGTGGAGGAGCTCACCACCCAGGTGCCTGAGGAAATGCGCTGTCAATACTGAGCAAGCGCTGCGAGAACCCGCGCACCAACAAGAAGAGCGGCGGGCTGCACAAGTTCTGCGCCATGCACCGCGAGAAGGCGAACCGCAACCAGATGCGGCTGGACCACCGCCGCCGCGTCACCAAGCAGCAACAGAAGGAACTTCAGAGACAGCAACAGGCACAGCAGCAGATGGAGGTGCAGCAGCAAATGCAGTACCAGAACCACATGCAGATGCAGCGGCCACACAGCATTTCGCCCGTGGCAATGGCAGCAGGACAGAACTACAGATACAGCAGGATGCGCAGCCCCGTCGCCATGAAGCCCATGTCGCCACCCACTATGGCCATGCCCGTGCAAACGCAGCAGCAACCGCAGCAGATGCCCAACATCCCGCTGTTCGACCAGGCCGATCTAGAGATTCTCGAGGCGCTACTCTTTAGCAGCGACGAGGAGCAGAGTGACGCCGCACCGATCGCGCACTGCAACCCGCCGCAGTTTTTCCGCTCGCCGTCGTTCGTGAACGTTTGAAGGCGCGGCGTCGCCACGGCTCCAGAATCTCCAGATCCGGGCGGCGCGAATGTTAACCCCCAGTATCCCGAGGTGTCGGATGCAGAGTTCTAGGATAGAGCGCGCGCCGCCAGCGGTGCAGGCGCGCGCAGACAAATAGCACACATATAGAAACTAGCAAAAATGCCTTATATTTAGCAGTAGCTGGAAGCCGGCCAGTTCGTTTGAGTCACCGAGTGAACACGAATAAATATCACCGAGTCGAGTTTGGCTGTCTCGAACACCCCAGAAGTATCACCATTTTGAGTCTCGAGCAGAGGAAGTGGCACAGAAGCATGACCAGGAGATGGCTATGCATCTCCCACGAGATCTACATATCCGCTTGATCGCCGCTTGCAAGCCCACATCAAACCCGATTAAGTAGTTAAGCCATACTAGCGAAAACAGCCGCATCAGCAGCAACTGATGCAGACGCACGAATGCGTTGATACGAAACCTGGTGGAGTCTCATGGTTTCGGAACCCATGAGACTCCGTTAGCACAACTCGGCGACCAGTAGCGCGAGTCATGTAGCTGCCAGTAACGCCCCAGCTGCTCCAGGAGCGCGAAGTTGATCTCCATCCGGCTCCACTTAATGCGACTAGCTTCTCGAGCTGTAGTTGGATGTCTTCCTCCTCGCCCATGACGTTAGCCTTACGCATCAAGCTCGTGATAGTCGACCCCAAAAACGACAAGGCATTCTTTAGCGTCACCTCCTCTGAGAGACGCTGGGACTTCGACACCCATCGAAAATTGTCGTACCGCTGTCATAGGACCTCCTATCCCAGCTTGAAGCCGACGATAGTGACGCCGTCCACCTCTATGCCATCGTTTTAACGATGCGAAGTCGAGAAACGATAACGACGACGACGTCGTTATCGCAAAAATACCGGTAGTCAAACTGAGGGGATGGTGTGGCCCACACCATACCACTTAATCAGTGAAGATCACATTGTGACAAAGCCTCCACTCGACCGACACGTCACCTGCCTCGCCATGGCTCTCCAGCGCCTGCTGACGTCGCTGGCGCTGCTTGCTCTCGTGGTCCTCGCCACCGACTGGCGCGGCCTCTCGCCATCCCTCCAGCAGAAACTCAGCGCCGTCTCCAGTGTACGTCCACACCAAAAACCAAATACTTTACCAGCTCTTCCTTAATATTTTTACTATTATTATAATACTTCCAATACTTTATAAACTCCACCAGTTTACGTGCGACCAAGGCCGCCAGCGTCTGGATCTGACGCGGCTGAACGACAACTACTGCGACTGCCAGGACGGCAGCGACGAGCCGGGCACGTCGGCCTGCTCCCACACCCGCGCGGTCTTCCACTGCGCCAACGCTGGCTTTTTCGCTGCGGAGCTGCCCACATCGCGCGTGAACGACGGCGTCTGCGACTGCTGCGACGGCTCGGACGAGTACGCGAGCGGCGCGACATGCGCATCGGACTGCGAGCAGCACATGCAGCAGTTCCGAGCGGACAAAAAGGACCTGATCGAGCAGGTGGAGGCAGGACTGAAGGACCGAGTGGCGTTGGCGAACGAGGCCCAGCAGCTCTGGGAGGAGCAGCAGCATAAGAGAAAACAAATTGAGACCTCTACGCTGTCCCTGAAGGTGATGGCGGAGCAATTAGAGGCTCGAAAGAGCGAGGAGGAGAGACTGGAGCAGCAGGAGAAGGAGAATCGCGTGGCGACGAGCAAGCACGAGATCTTGACACAGTTGGGACTGCTGGAGTTGAGCAAGGAGCAGTTGCTCTCGATCGTCCTAGAAGTTGGACGGACGGCGAAGCACGAGCTGCTGCCGCTGATCCGGAAGGAGCGAGAGGCGGCTCGGGACGGAGATGAGGAGCTGCCCAAGACGCCTATGGACGAACAGGATGACGCCTTCCGCGAGCGCGATGATGCGCGTCAGAAGGAGACCCGACGTATCGAGAAGTTGATCGAAAAGCGCCGGAAAGAAGAGGAAAAGAAGGCGCAGGAGGCGAAGGAGGCTCTTGAACAGGCAGCCGAGGCTGCTGAAAGCGGTGAAGCCATGCCGGAGGCAGAATCCGAGGCCCCGGCTTCTCCTGCTGAAGAGGTGGCGGCTCCGGAAGAAGAGGAGGAAGACCTGACGCTGCCTGAAGTGGAGGCACGCCCCATCGATCTGTTATACGAGGCTTTGGAAGCAAGCGAGCGCCACGAGCGGGGGCAAGCGGCCGAAACGCGGAAGCAGTACGAGGATACGCAGAAGGAGCTCAAGGAGGAAGAGAAAAAGCTGAAGGATGTCCAGGACTTGATGGACCAGAACTACGGTCCTGACCACATTTTTCGCTCTGCGCGACAAGTGTGTGGAGTCCGATCCCAGCAAGTACCTTTACAAGATCTGCTTCTTCGGTAAAGCTACACAGGACAGCACTAAGCTGGGCGATATGGAAGCTTTTAAGACGCCGGAGCAGGCTGAAGGCAATGGCTCGGGCGAGGATACCTCGAGCATACCGACGGACATGTCTGCAGAAGGAGAAACCGTTGTAGAGGAACTGAAGTTCTCAAAGGGCCAAAAGTGTTGGAACGGTCCGAATCGGTCGCTGACGGTGAAGCTGGAATGCGGACCAATGCCTATGACTCTCTTTGACGTCGAGGAGCCCAGCACTTGCCTGTACAACGCGAAGCTGCGCACGCCCGCTGTATGCAGCGAAGCGGATAGAGATCGGATCATGACGCTTGACGATGGATCAGCGCGAGTTTCACCGCACCACATCGAAGTGGAGGTTCTGCCAACGCTTTGATTGGATTCTCGGAGCTGTTTTGAGCAGTAGAAAGATGTCAAGTGGGGTTAGACGATCAAATATCGGTCATCCACTCAGTCATCGATGAAAAAATATCGGATGTGATCATGAATAAAGCGAGCGCGAAGCAGACTGGCAAATGGTAGCGCCATGTTAGCTTAGTTTGTCAAGCGTGGTGTTGCAAGAAATGTAAGCTAGTGTGCACGACCATGGTTGACCTGCAGACGGCAGATTCCAGGCTGCATGTTTGCTTGGTTAGAAGGGGTTTGAAGGGTGATGGCCTTGGTTTGCAGGTGCTCCAGCTCCCCACATCGGCTGCTGGGGTTGGAATTGCTGTTGTTGCTGCACTGGGAAGCCACCAGGGAACCCCATGTGCGGTTGGCCCATATTCGGTTGGCCCATGCGAGGCTGACCCATGTGAGGTTGGCCCACGTGAGGTTGGCCCTGGTGCATGCCACCACCATAAAGCAGAGACGGTGGTGGACCATCAATTTCTGCAAATGGATCGGCAGCTGCTGCGTGAGATGCCATCACGGGCGGTGGGGTGGGTGCCGATGCAGGCGCCGGAACGGGAGTGAAGTCGAAGACACTGCCGCCAGGACCAGCAGGTTGCGGTTGCTTAACAGGACTCGGAGGAAGATCAAACGGATCCACCTTAGCGGACCCCGCTGCAAAAGCGTCGTTGCCTCCAATCTTCCCAAAGGATGTTGGCGACGGGAAGCTGGCGAAGTCGGCGAATCCTTCCGTGGATGCCGGAGTCGACCAAGTTGCATCAAACGCGCCGGGTGCTGCTGCCTTCGCAGCTGGCTTGCTGTCAGAGATAGTCGGGTTGAAGTCCATGTTCAGCAGATCCGCTGCATCTGGGGTTTTGCTGGCAACCGTCTCCTTTCTTGCCTCTGTCTTCTTAGCCGCTGAAGTCGATTTCTCTACTTCGTCTTTAGCTTTTTTCTCCTTCTTTTTGAAGCGGACGGTAACGGTGGTAGCGGTCGCCCAACAATGATCTCGTCGATACAGTCCATAACGTGCTCGATCGTAGCACGCTTCTCGACATCGGCTGTAAGCATCCGAGCGAGGATTGCATGCACATCGGGCGAGTACGGCGAGTTCGAAGGAATGGTGTAGCGATCCGTTCGAAGCCCTTCGAGTGGGAAAGGTGACTTGAAGAATGCCATACTGTAGAGGATGCAGCCCATGGCCCAGACATCCACGGCCTCGGTTAGCTCGCCAGAGCCGAACATGGCTGTTCCTTCAACATCCGCAAGCTCGGGTGAGCGGTACATGGCAGTCGTGCGCTTGGAGACGTTGTCCGCTTCGCGCATGCGGTCCGCCTTCGTGGCTAGCGACTGAGGTCCCTCCACACACGAACCAAAGTCGCACAGCTTGTAGACGCCTTCTTTTCCCAGCAAGAAGTTCTCCAGCTTAAGGTCACGGTGAGCAATTGGCGGGTTCTGCGCGTGCAGCATAGCCACAGGTCTGAACACACATTTAAAGTGAACGTGGTACAGGTGCAACCTGTGTTAGTCCATACTCAACTCAAGTCAAGCAAAAGTTGCGCTCCACAAAAACAAGTGCACATACTCGCAGAGGCTCTTGAACGTGCGCAGCAACTCATGCTGCGCAAAGCGCTTGTTGCCCATCTTGACCATGTTCTCCTGGAGGTGTCCACCGGGGCAGTACTCCATGAGGATGAAGACCTCGCTCTTGTCGCCCCGCGCCTTGCTTGTCTGCGACGCCACGAACTGCACGACCTGCGAGTGGCTCAGTCGCTGGTGCAGTCGGATCTCACTGGCGATCCAGTCGGCCGTCTGCTCGTTGTGAGCCACGAGGCGCTTGAGCACGAGCGGCGACGCCGTCGGCGGGGCACGCACGTCCTTGACCAGGAAGATGAAGGATGATCCTCCTTCGCCCAGATACTGCACGGCCTCTATCTCGTGGCGACCCACCACCATGCGCTTGCCTACTTGAGCCTGCACGTTGCCCATGTTGGATTGGAGTCCTTCAGCTGTTGTTGTTGCTAGTTGCTACCTTCTCGAACCAAAATGAGCAATGCTGGACGTCGCTTCGCGTCCCGAAACGAACTCCACTTCAACCAGGAATACATATATTCTGAAACTCGATACATGGCTTTTAAATTTGTAATTTATCCGAGTACATATCTTAATTAAACTGTTCATTATAACGATCAGTTGTTATAAACATATACATTTACTTCATTAGGTTTTAAATTTTTGTTATAACTACATTCGTGCCACCATTTCCATTGTCGCGCGAATGTACCCGCTCTGAGTGAGGGGAAGCGCGACTCCCATTGAGCTCTTCGTGACCACAGGACTCACAAACCGTCGAGTATGAAGCACCGCGTGGCCTTCCGCAAGCTCAACCGCACGTCGGCCCACCGCCAGGCCATGCTGCGGTGCGTGTCCTCCGCTCTCTCTCCTCTCTGTCCAGACTCCAACCGCCCCATAAACTCTCCCCGTTCCCTCATTCCAGTCTCCTTTTGTATATGAAAATCAATCCACAGCACGATGGTGACGCAGCTCATCGAGCACGACCGCATCCGCACGACGCTGCCCAAGGCCAAGGAGCTGCGTCGCGTGGCCGAGAAGGTCGTGGGCTGGGCCAAGCAGGGCGACGAGGTGGCTCGCAAGCGCGCCGAGGGCTACGTGCGCACGCCCGAGGCCGTCACCAAGCTCTTCGACACGATGGGGCCTCGCTACTCGTGCGTCGCTGCTGTGATTGGCTGAAATGGAGCTAGTGAGGCTAATGGCGTGCTGTGATTGGTGATAAAACATGCTGCAGGTTGCGTGAGGGCGGCTACACGCGTATCCTCAAGGCCGACTTCCGTCGGGGAGACGGCGCTGAGATGGCGGTCATTGAATACGTGGATCGGTACGGAGGCTGTTGGCTTTTCAGGGGTTGGAAGTTGTTGATGTTGACCTGGTTAATCTGTTGGTGTTTTTCGTTGCAGAGTGGGTGAGATGCGCAAGGCCAAGCCGCCCACGGGCATTGAGGCTGCTCGCCAAGCTTTCGAGGTCCAGGCAGAGGCCACCCAGTAGAGTTTCAACGTGACAGCACAGAGGACGCAGAGACGACATGGACAGTGAAGGAGGCTCCAGGGGTGGATCCTCTTCGAACGCTGCGTCTTGTGGTTGCCACCACTCCAACAATTACACCACTCAGTTACCTAGACAAGACAAAGAACGCAGAAAAACAAGAGAGATATCTAACCCGTGGCGTTCGGGTTCACGTTGCGACAACTACCTGTACTATTTCTTGGCGCGTTTGCTGTGCGTCTCGTCGTCCTGTTCTTCTTCGGACTCGGGTTCAGCTCCTTCCAGTTGGGCGAGTCTCTCATCGACTGCCACCATCAGTCCCTTGACCTTCTCCATCTCGTCTCGCAATCTCGCCACCTCATTGCGGTCCGCTGCGAGTTTCTGTATTGCAGTATGACACGCTGCCGCCGCCTGCATGCTGCCACCTACGTCGTTCTGCATCGGGTCTCCCAGCGTGTAGGACGTGATCGCCTCGGTGGAGAAGCTGAAGAGGTCTCGGATCGAGTCCAGCGGCACTGGCGTCGTTAAGTACCTGCGGCCCAGCACTGCCTGGCAGTTGTGGCACAGCAGCTCGTAGTACGAACTGCCGGCGTCCGCTCCATCGTGCGCCGTCTGCACCTCCGGAGCTTGCGCCACGTTGGTCACGTGGCTCAGTGTCACGAGCCAGAGCTGCTCCGTGGAGCACACAAAGGCGTACGAGTCGCCGAAGATGGAGCGGCAGGTGCTGCACTGGAACACCACGAGGGGCATGGGCCCCTCCTCGTCCTCCTCCGTCTCTGGCTCCTGCCCCTGCTCCTGCTCCTGCTCCTGCTCTTGCTCTTCTTCTTCCTCCTCCTCGATCTCTTCCGACTCTGGATTCACCTCGTGTCGTCGGACCTCCTCGGTCCGGGCGCAGTCTGTGGGGTCACCAGCGTCCGGTGTCTCTTCACAGATGGCGTTCGGATGATTTCGACGTCGCTGTCGCCGCCATGACGACGCTTACGATGTCCGTGCGTCATTCGTTGGTCTGTTGGTCTCTGCAATGGCGTTTTGATTCCGAGTTTGTATGAAGAATTCAGCTTTAGAATAGCGGGAATGCGAGAGGATTGGTGGACTCAAAAGTGAAGGTGAAAATGCAAGAGGGACAAGTGCGCTGATGGTGACAAAAATTGCGTCGCTGCGGACGCTTTTGAGGTTGGGTTGTTCCGGTAGTTAAAAATTGCCGACGAGCTTGCTTACTGTGTCTGCATCTTTTGCTCTAGCTGGAACGGTTGTTATCTATGCCACTCATACGTGAAGAGCGTTTACCGCCTCATATCTCCGTGCTGCACGGCCTAGCGAAGTCGTTGTGTGGACTACTCCGTCGATCCACGTTGGTCGATTGCTGTGGTCCTGGTGCTGCTGTCTTCTATGTTTCTGCGTTGTCGCCGTGTTTGAGGCTACGATATCCGGTGGTCAACTTCATGCTGTACATCAGCTTTGCTGCTTTTTCTCTTGTGATCTTGTTGCTTGATGCTGGCTGTCGATGCTGACGCGAAGCGGAGCCCACCGTCTTAATCATTTCTATTTCTGCTTGTTTTTCTCCATGTTCCTTTCCCAAACATATTGCCACGCAAAAGACGTGGCAAGCTCCTACAGCTCGGCTTAGAAGAATGTTTGGGTGCCATTGTTGCAGTTGTTGTTGCGGAACGACGCGTACTGCGGGTGCAGATCGGCAAACCACTGGTGCGACATCGCAGCACGGGCTGAGATGCGGCTACTCGGGTCATACACCAATAGGCGCTGCAAGATAATCAAACGCATTGTTAGATAATCACCGCATGTCCAACACAACATGCCAAAAAAGCGTCATACTCACCGAGAGCAGATCCAGCCCCACATGATCTAGCTGAGGCACCACCTTGGACAGCAGTTGAGGACGCCACTGCGGGAAGTTCATCTTGTAATCCGGCAGGGTCGAGACGCCGGGCCAGAGCTCCTCATTGGGGGTTCCCAGCACGCGGAAGATGCGGAAGAGCTCATCAATCTCCGAGTCTCCGGGAAACAGCGGCTGTTTGTTGACCATCTCTACGAAAATGCAGCCAATGGACCACGAGTCCACGGGTGTGGAGTAGTGCTTGGCTCCTAACAGCACCTCAGGAGCCCGGTACCACAACGTGACCACCTCGTGCGTGTAGCGCCGCAGCGGCACACCGTACTCTCTGGCGAGACCGAAGTCTCCCAGCTTCAGATTGCCGTACTGGTCAATCAGGAGGTTCTGGGGCTTGAGATCCCGATGCAGCACTCGGTTGGCGTGGCAGAA
Organism: Phytophthora constricta; assembly: GCA_011947335.1. Taxonomy (NCBI): domain Eukaryota; phylum Oomycota; class Peronosporomycetes; order Peronosporales; family Peronosporaceae; genus Phytophthora; species Phytophthora constricta. The sequence continues at coordinate 101,665 of JAAVTI010000294.1, forward strand.
GGCCACTCCAGCCAGCAATTGATACAGGTAGCTCTTGACCTGGTACACCTCCATCCTGGCCGGCAGCTTCTCCAGACAGCGCTTGAGGTCCTGCTCCACGAACTCAAAGACCAGGTAGAGTTTGTTCTTCTGGTACACTGCGTCGTAAAGGTACACGACGTTCGGGTGCGACGAGAGCTCCTTGAGCAGCGAGATTTCTCTCATGGCGGTGGACGGAATTCCCTCCTCGTCCGGCTCGAGTCGAATCTTCTTTAGGGCCACGATGCGGCCGGTGGTCAGGTCCCGCGCCTTGTAGACGATGCCGTAGGTGCCTTCGCCCACTTTCTCCACCTTCTGGTATTTCTCCATGGGCAAAACGCTGACACTTTTAATTAGGAGACTCAATGGACTTTTAGGTTAAAAGGGAATGCCGATCGAACACTGAAGAGAGGGATCAGACGGCAAGAAGGCGCTGAAGTGAGCTTCTCACCTGGCTTGTGAGTCCTCGCTACCAAGAATCGAGGACTGTTGTCTGAACACCTGACCGGGATAAGCGTATCGAGTGACGGAGGGAGTTCTCGATGAAATGTGTAGGATGCATGAAAGCGGAATTCACAGGGTATCTGGAATGAAAGGACTTCAGTGTTTTAGCCAATCAATAGCGAGAAGGAATGCGATTGGGTTTAAATGGACATGGTACATTCGACGGCTTCAACATGGGCTCGATTAGCGAGATGCAAGCGACTGACGCCGCAAGGATAGTTTGGAGCGAACCACCATCAATGTTCACTTCCGGACGACCCTAGTTCACGTTGCACAGTTAGTTTTGTATTTTGTAGCAGCTTATAACACTGAATATCCACCACAAATGGGGGTTAATTGATTCCTGTGTCGTGTCCGACACGATGCATCACGCCCTTCAAGCTGTTCCAGCAACCTCCTGCACGACATGTACCCAGCACTCACCGCCTATCAACAAGATGCCAACGGCACACTTCATCTTCTCTGCTGTTATCAATCAACCTCGCGGCCGCTCCTGGGAGGCCAAGGCTCCTAACAAGCCGACGTCGTCCACTTGAACCTCCCTGTATCGATAGTAGATTTTACGTTCCCCCACATGATACATTTACACCATTTTAATCAGCCGAGGCACTAACTCTGCTCATGCTAAAATGAATCAGTCAAAACAATCAAACCGGTCTCCCAGACAAGCGTCTCACGCTACCGGTAGTTGAAATCATCCTTGTCCATCCGTGCGACTTGTGTCAAAGAACTTCACTATATTCTGTTAGCTGCATGCAGCTGTAAACTCTAACGGTACCACTAGCTCTAATTTGCTAGCTTACACAATGATCGGGTTCCTGTCATCCACGGAGGTTGGCGAGTCCCAAGCCATGAGCGAGGGCGAAGGTTGTGGCTGCGTGTCAAACAGCAGGTGTTCCAGTATGTGCATGTCTTCCAGCGTGAAGTCGCCCTCGTAGACCTGTAGCCGGCAGTCTTCGGTGTCCGAGTGGCCTTTAAAATCGTCGGCAGTGTGGTGGATGGGCTCGATGGATTGGTGAAGGCCCCGGCGAGCCTTCTTGGTCGAACGGGCCTTGGTTGATTGGCTTCTTTCAGCCTTTGCTCGTTCCTCGCGCTGGCGTTTGTGCAGCTTGAGCTGGTTCAGGTTCGCCTTGCGCCGGTGGAACTCGCAGAGCTTGTGCAGCGTGCCGTCGAGCTTGGTGGCGCGGATGTTGGTGCAGACCTTGCTGCGATACCCGCACTGCAGCAGCAGGGACGTGGTGGACGGGACTTCGTCGAAGGTGAGCATGTTGTACTAGTGATGTGGTTTGAGGCGGGGACAATCCCGGTACTTGTGGTTGGTTGACCGCAAATTGAAAACTGGGATGGCGATAGAAAGTGTGTGAGGCGGGCCGAGCGTCGGGTCGATCTTTCTCTGTCAATTGGATACTGGAATCGCCGTGTAGCTGTCACTACTGTATCCGGTGCAACTGGCACTTGTGTAGCTATGGATATGGAATGCTGGTCCAGTCGCCAGTCGCAGTCCAATTGCGAGCCAGCGACTTTTAGCTTGACAGGTTAGAACGCCCAGTACTCGTGTGTGTGAACTGGTGTGTGAGTCTGTGGCGATCAGCGAGGTCAAGCGGGTCCTCTCTGCCATCTCGAGGAAGGGTAGCAGCGGGCACGAGAGGCAACCGGCTCAGGCTAGAACAACATCCTCAAATGCCGTAGGGCCGGTATCTTTGCAATCAGTGTGGCAATCCACCGGCACAACCACTTTGCACGCCACAAGAAACGCGCTGCCACACCCGCACAAACGCTAGCTTTCTGTCTATGATAGTGTCCATGTTGTAAAGTGGGGCTCTGTTGACTCGACGACAAGTCGAAAGTTCCAACAAGTACAGTACAGTACACGGTGTACAAGACGCCTCAGAGGTCCAAGCGAGCGAACGCGGCGGGAAACTTCATTGGTATGCCGGCAAATCCAAACTTTGATCAGGTCTCGGTGGAGTTCTGGACTGATCAGGACCGCCATAAATGACTGCAGCGGTCGGATGCCAGGCCGGGCCCTGCCTGGCAAATGATACCCATCCCAGGGGGGACGCGCTTCAGATGAGCACGCATCAAACCAACAACGGAAATCCCTCTTGATTAGTGCTCGGGCCCTTGAACATCCAATGGAGATTCCCGCGCCGCTGAGCTTAATGACGTCGTTACGGCCGTCATGCACCTTACCGCTCCGCTGCACGGAAGGACTGAACCGGATCTTGGCCCACCAAAAAGTAGCGCCAAGTTTTGTCTGTCCGTCATCGGTGACTGCGTCTTGCGTGAGATATGTGGCAACTTTGCGCGAGCACGGATACTCGCGATGCCCTGCGTGTCAAGCAGCGCGTCTTGGGCCAAAGCAAAAGCAAAAGCCGATGCTCAAGAAGGAACATGAACGTGACGGCCCGTCACGTACGGGCGATGTTGACGGTGTCACTCCCAGCGGCACAATTCACAAGGAGACATGGCGGCGACAACGGAGACCTACGTTTGCCAGCTCAAGCACGCGGGACAAGTTGCTGTTGCCCCCTGTATCTTCTGCTTGATTCAAGCGTATCCAGTATGTCAAACAAGTTGGGCCGCCGAGAATCTGCATACGAACCACACTCACTAACAGTCTCTCAAGTCTGCACCAGCGGCAGCGTGTCGCTTTATCATGCACACCCCATCATAGCTACGCGGTGGAGCGTGGCAGTTGCGTGGCCTCCGAATACTGTGATGCTGACCACATGGCAAGTCGCTGTCAGCGAATGGAATATCCATCTTAGTTGCCCCTCCGCCCGGCCACCGATCATCGTGTCACCAGCGAAGCCATTTCCCAATTTGCGGTCAACCAACTACAACTTCCGGGATCGTCCCCGCCTCAAATCATGTTCACTTTCGACCAAGTCCCGTCCACCACGTCGCTGCTGATGGAGTGCGGCTATCGCAGCAAGGTCTGCAACAACCTTCGCGCCACCAAGCTCGACGGCACGCTACACAAGCTCTGCGAGTTCCACCGACGCAAGGCGAACCTGAACCAGCAGAAGCTGCACAAGCGACAGCGCGAGGAGCGCGCCCTGCTGGAGCAAACCCAGTCGCCCAAGGCACGGCCGGCGAAAACGACGCGCCGGAGCTACCAACCCACGATCGAGCCGATCCTGCGCGATACGACCGCCCAATTCCCCTACTGTTTCAGTACGGAGGACTACCACCTGCAAAGCCACCGCTTGGTGGACGACCAAGCCTTCCCCAAACTCACGTGGGAAGACATGGACATCTTGGAGTTGCTACTGCATGACATGCAGCCGCACGCCCTACCCTCACTCGAGAGGTTTCTCTCGGACACGTCCGACAAGGAAGACACCAACTCTATCACTGCGTAAGCCAGTAACGTTAAGAAGAGACCTAAAACAGGTAAACACACGTAGAATTTTCGGATGACAATGCGTTTTAGCCTTCTCCCTAAAGCATGGAACTCCGACTTGTTCCCTGCCATGACGGAAGGCACCTTGGAAGGTCACGAGTCGGCGTTTTACACGACGCCCCGAAAAATGGCTTCAAAAGTACCGTATATATTATATCGCCCGCGGTCCACCTCTCCGCCCGCACGGCTCGTCCTTGCAGAGACCCAGATGGTCGCTTGATGAAGTGCGTTGCCCTGCAAGTTGCCTCGCCATGGTGCGGCAACTTGCATGTCGCCACGGCCTCGCTTTGCGCTTGCCTCGCGATTGACATCGCCGGCCTTCTACAGCCGCATCGACGATAAAATATTTATCGGGCTGCAACTGCGTGGCGCGAGTAATACGTGGGCTGTGCCATATCTCTACGGAGCGTCGTCAGCGTCGTCGGACGCGTCGGTATCAAGCCGGGCAAGGAAAGTCTCGCCACGCACGCTGACTCAACGCATACCTGTAGGATATCGTTCGTCGAGCAAAAGGTCACCAAGCGCACGGAGCAACGCTGCTCATCGCACCGGGGTGACGCCGCGCTGCGACGGATAGTAAATTACTACCATTGGTATTAGTAATCGCCTCCTCAACAGTCAGCGAAGACAGCCAGGCAGTCCATGGGGCAACATCCACTGAACCTTATGCAAAAAAATGATTTTGATGTGTGCTCGCTTGAAGACGGAATTTCCCGTTCAGGCTGGACTTCAGTGCAGAGCCTGGCCCCCAGTGTCCTCCTGGGACGGACCAGTGGCCACGAATTCGCCAGGCACTGGAGTTGAGTTCGGGGCGTTGGCGACGCAACCTTGACAAAGCTGGGGCTGCACCGCTGGCGGAAATCCATAAAGCGGACGAACAGCAGCACACTTCGACTGAAAACCAAAAAGCGGACGGAACAGCGAGCACAATTCGAATGATGGCATCGGTTTGCCCTTTATTTTCGATCGCTCCAGCTTTTGTCAACATGTGGCATTTCGTCATGCGCCGCTCTCTGTCCTATTACAAATACATTCTTTAATCACCCCTTTTTGTCGCGCTACCAACACAAAGTGCCAGCTTCTGCGAATTCCAGGATGCTCATCACGGGGGGACAATCGTTGATGTCGCCATGAATTTGCTGACTACACAGTGGTATCTTGCAGGACCAGATCCGCCAATCCGCGCGTGGCACTTCACTTACGTTTTGTAAGGCGCATAACCCGTCCAACCATTGACGGTCTGCAGATGCCTACACAAAAGCAGACGAGGCACCGAAATAGTACACGGCGACTCGAACCCCACGCTCGTTATTCCTGAAAACCTCGCGTCGAGCTCACTCAATAAGGACCCGAGAGATCTCCATTGCAATGCCCGTGACGTCCGTGCCCCCGTCAAGACGGCGCTTTCCCGCGAGATGCAATGCGCCTATCGCAGCAAGTTCTGCGCCGCACCACGGGCCGTCAAGCTGGACGGTTCGCTGCACAAGCTGTGCGACTTCCACCGTCTCAAGGCCAACGCCAACCAGCAGCGTCTGCACCGCCGCAAGAAGCGGCTGCTCGAGGAGCAGGGCGGCAGTCTGCAGTCGCACTCGCCCCGTGCCAGGAAGACGCGGCGGCTGCGTCCTGAGTCCCCGCAGAGCGCCACGGAGCCCATTGACGGCACCACGTTCCAGAGCGGCTTCGACCTGCTGGAGGTCAAGATCCTCGAGGTGCTGCTCTTTGACGCGGAGGACTCGACGCGGCGAGAGCTGCCGGAGCTGCAGAGCGCGGGTGACTTGAGCACATTGCTCGTGGCTCCTGGCGCAGATACCTTGGGAGACGCGTGGGCCGTCACGCTGTGATGGGCCCTGGACCAAACCCTATGTATAACTCGAACTACACACCAGTAAGGCAAAACGTGCTGATGAATTCTGTGAAACTAAATACATAAATCGATTCGGACAAGGCATGTTGGAGTGTGGAACGCTGGTGCTTAGCTGCGGCTTTGGTCGAGTACTGTAGAGCAGGAAAGCAGCGTCGTGTGCGTTCGTGTCCATGGCAAGTGATCCAATTCGTCGTGGGTATTCGTTCATTGTGCCGTGATTATAGAGACTTCATCGTTCATAAGTTGTTTTTTCGAGGCTATTTGCTGCGTGCGCATGCATTCTTCTATCCTTATCGTAGGTCGTTGGCGCGCAGCTTGAACGGGGAGACTTACCGACCATCGGCGTCGTCGTGTTTCGACACCCTGCAGCATCCAGATGGAGCGTTGGTCTTGGTCCGGTGAGTTAAATGCGACCTCAAAAGACCGTTGGTCCGTATACCGGCTACCACTTTACGAGTCGCGCTTGGTGGTGCCCAGCAACGTCATCAACATGTCAATGTCTTCGGCGCTCCAGTCAACTGGGCTGTTGAGTGGCTCTGGGATATCCCACATGTCGAGCTCGGCGTCTGTGTCCAGTTCAAGCGGGATGTCGGTCTTTAGGAAGTCATCCAGCGCCTGGACCTCGTCGTTATTGATCTGCATCTCCTTGAGCTGTCGCTCAAGCTGCTGCTGCCGACGCTGCTCGCGCAGACGTCGCTGCATTTCGCGCTGGGTCTTGTTGGCCTTGAGTCGATGAGTCTGGCAGAGCTTGTGCAACGTGCCATTGCGCTTGCGAGCGCGCTCGTTCGGACAGGCCTTGCTGCGGTACGTGCATCTCAGTTCTCGCGGGACCGTGCTGAAGGTGTTGCTGTTGTTTTGGCTCATGGAGGAGAGGCTTGGCTGAGCTCGTGGCAAATTTGTTTGTGTCTCGACATGAGCAGGGCGGGCGTGTGTGGCTTGACAAGCTTAGGAAGCTATCGAAAGGAGCCGTTTCCTCGTGTGTTATCTTAGCCCAGTGAGTTGCACACAGCGGCGCTGTGCTCACCGAATAGCCGGACGTGACGAGGCGCGGAGGATACTTGCTTAGTCGATCGGCTGAAGGATATCCATTTCAGGAATATCCGCGGTCCATCCTCGAAAAAAACGCGATCCCGTCAAATCGCGCTATCAGCGAGAGCTCCGAACCGGAGACGAATCTCGACATCGTGGATATTTAAACGACAAGTCCCCACGCCCGACACTCGCCTGACGAACCGCAACAACGTGTATTAGTGCAGATAAAGCAAAGTAACGCGAACGGCCACAGTCTTTGACTGGGTGATTGCAACTACTGACTGCAGACCATCAAAATGTCAATTCGCCATGCTCTTAGGATATCAGCACGATGTTGACCAGACCAGTCATCATTATCAAAATGCAAGACAAGGGCAACAATAGGCAGGACATTCACTCATGCTGATACGAACAAGTTGGAGGCTTCAAGGCTCCAAGGCACATGGAGAGCAGGCAGTATCAAGCGCAAAGGGGGTCAAAGGGGGGTCATCATTGACTGAAGATGTCGCTCTGCCAGGTTGGCTACACCTCTACGATTCAATGATCATCACGTAGACTGTCCATGTTCGACCGCTTCAACTTAAGGCATACCTTGCACCAGTTAAAACTGAATCTTACGCCTCCTGCAAGCCATACCCCGCCGAATCCAGTGTCTCACCTAGCAGTCCCCGCGCCACGTTCGCCGAACGCGCAACCACGTCACTACAGTGGCGAATCCACTTGTCGTCAGCAATGCAGACAACTTGTGCGGGACAAGTAAGACCGTCACTCACTGGATTCGGCGCAGTTGTTGCCATTCCGTCACAAAGTATTGTGCTCTGCGGCACGCACTCGACGCAACAGGATTCACAGGAGCAGTGAACTTGCGGCGCTGGCAGATTGTTCAGCCAGGAGAAAATAGCAGCCTCGAAATAGGGCACAAGCAAAACGATAAGACCTCGGCACTTCAAGTTGGCAACTAAATTTGGTTGACACCACAGGACGTGAATAGCTTTTCTAGGTTGATGAGCATGGAATGAAGGGCGTTGTGCACTGCATTCCGTTCAAAAGCCAACTGGCAGCTTCGCCAGCAAGCCCAACGTTTCTTGTCCTTCCTTGCCTCGCATTTCAATGGAACTGGTGACGATGCAGGACATGGACTCGGACCTGCTCAACTTTGACGCCTTCCTCGCTGCCAACAATGACGAAGACGTAGTTGGTAAGAGACGGACCCCCGCGAGTCCACAGCTTCGGGATGATACTAATGTGCCTTCTCAAATTCAGATCTCTGGGACTTGACGACCGAAGGACAGGATGACGATCTCCTTGATACGGCGGAGCTGGAGCCGCTAAGTCCGCAGATTAAAGAAGAACCACATAAGGAAGAAGGAACTCAAGTAAAGCAGGATATAGACAACAAGCAGGGACTGATGCTGGATACAGCAATAGCCAACAGCGACCAAGCACGACATGATGGTGGGTGGCTAGCGCAGTACGCGGACGGTAAAGCGGTGATCACACCCACTGCTACGCTTCCAGCGCGCTTCTCGCTACTGTCTACAACTTGTGTTTATGAACCGGGATTTACCACCTCTCCACGTGGTAAGAGGCGTATCAGTCAGACGAGAGCAGAAGAGTTTGAGCTAGAAGAAGGGGATAAAGAGGAGGAAGAGGAAGGCGAGCCAGGTGATAGGGAAAGTGTCGATGACAACGATGTGGAATCGTTTGTGCTTTCAGATAGTGACGACTACATGCCAGAATTCACAGATGCGGAATTATCTGCAATGGTCGAGTCACCCGGGAAGGTTTCCACAACGTCGACCTCTTCCCCGTTACGACCAACCAACGAAGCAATGCCACATGTGCACAGCAGTCCACTGGCGTCAACAGTATTGGGCACAGAAACTGTAGGCACCTCAACGACTCAATCAGGCTCTCGTGTGAACGAGCAAGACATTCCTGATGTGATCAACATGTTCAACTCGATCTACGACAACTCGCAGAATTTCCTCGCTGCCCAACAGCAGACAATTGATCTCACAGGAAGCGACGCGTCGACGCTTAACATATTGGCAGCTTCCAGTCAAGCCATGTTTTCGATGGCGTCTGTGCTACCGTTTAATTCGACCGCAATGACGTCCAGCGGCACCAACTCCACTACCAACCCTGGCACGCTATCCTTTGACTACTTCTCACCCTCGGGATATGCTGCTGCAGCCAACCAGTTTTTGGACAACTACCAGCAGCAAGTTCAGCCATTTTTCCTGAACCCCGACGCACTCTCCCCAGTGACTAAAGCCGCGCTGTTCCCCGGCCACCTCGACCAAAGTCAAGCGAGTCCAAACGTTCAGCTTGCAGCAGCCATGTCGATGGCCAATTCGGCAGCTGCGATGAATATGAGGAAGATGAACGCAAGCTACGGAGTTCCTATCGCTCCACTGCAACGTCGAGCAGGATCGTTGCCTCCTAACGTTCCAATCAAGGTTGCTGGTCCACTCAAACCTCGACTTCCTGTGGCACGCGCTGCCTCAACGTCATCTGTGCTCCCATTGACAGCAGCAGCGACCACAACTTCTGCTAGTGGCAAGGTGACTCGCATCGCCATCACGCCCGACATTGCTGATTTCAAGTTGGTGCAGATTTTCCACCAGTTCTGCGATCCGGTGACAAAAGTTCTGACGCTACCACGTTTTCAGCAGTTGCTGCTGCACCACCAAGTGAAGGAAGAGAACTCTGGATCATCCAGTAGCTCAGCGGACTCGAAACACTCCAGTGACGGAAGCTGCTGTTCGTCATCATCAGCTTCAGCAACTTCAAATGCTAATGCAGTGGTGACTCCGGATGCGCAGGCACTGTTCAAAATTCTCGACATCAACGGGGTTGGTGCGCTAGACTTGGAGCGCTTTATGCACTCGTTCCAGATCTGCAACCGCTGCACGGAAGCTAAGCGACGAGCACATCAAGCTCTGTGCGCTAGCCAAGGCCAGGCATTTACGCCATCGGCACTAGAGCGACAGCTGATGGAAGATGTAGCGCCTGTGGTCGTGCGAGTGGTCCCGACGCGTTTTGAAGGTCACAAGGTCAAGAGCTGCGAGCACTACCAATGGACCTGGTGCGAAGGCTTTGAGAAGACTGGCAACGAAAAGTGCCGAGGAACCAACCGCCACGATAAGTGTCCGAAGTATCTGGCCAACTGCACGCTGTGGAAGCACAAGCTCCCACCCAAGAGCCGAAAGCCCAAGCTGATGCTGGAGAATGTCGACTCGCCTACCAAGAAACTAAAATACTTTTCGTGAACAAATATTACGTTGGACGCGGACGCCATGTAGGACTTGCGATATCTCAACTATAAACCCATGAGCTCAATCGAATCGTATTACGCGTGCGTTAATCAACTTGCTGCATTCGTCAGATAGTCGCTCTCAAGCGACAACAAGGTCGAAGGGCCGCACATATCCTGGAGGCGGTCGGAATTGCCATTTGAAGTACGAATGGGGAATGCTGGCAGCTCGTGTTGCTGCTGCTCGAAACGTGAGCGCAGCGTAGAGGACCTTTTGGATGGTTCGTTAGAGGACAAACTTCTTGGAAAACGAGAAGAGGAAGTCGAGGTTACGACAGCTGAAGACGAAGCGTGGCGCCAACGTCGTCAACAGGTCCAGGATGAAGCAGAGCTGTCACTAAAATCGTTGGATGCAGACAACGAGGACAGAGTCGCGGAGGAGGTTCAAGAAGCAGATATGGACCACGCTGCGTTGATATGGGATTTGATTGATCGCAACACAGTTAAATTAGTGCACAAGGAAGTCGAGGACGCTGTAGAGGATGAAGAAGACGAGGAAGCGTTTGGTAGTGCAAAAGAAGATGAGGATGAAGAAGATCATGCGTTAGAAGGAGAAGATTTTAGTGCGGATCGACTTGGCCGACTGTCGTCGAGATCCACTGAAGACTCGTACGCATCACTGAAAGACTACGATCGAGGCAACAGCATCAAGGTATTCCGGGACACACAGCTGGAAGGAGGCATTACAGATACTTTCTTGACCTCTTCGCCATCAAGTCTCCGCGACACCAGCTTCATGGACGACGACGACGTTCAGCAGGAACAAAAGCAAAAGCAAGAAGATGACCAAGCGAAGGAAAAGCACGACAGTGAACGACGCAGCAGCAGTGCAAGTTCGGCGTCATCCCACCAACGTCGCCGCTCGTCCAAAAGAAATCGCGGCGAAAGTCCCAACATAAATGAACAAATGAACAAGAGCTTCATTGCGTTCGAGAACGACCAGGCAGAACAACTAAAGCAGGCTTTGGTTTAATGAAGAAGTCTCCTATGTGAGCCTCATTAAATACCATTGAAAGTGCCGTCGCGGCAGGGTCAAGTCGGTCTTGTGTCTATCACGTCAGGAAGTTGTGTCTTTATGTCTAAAACTGCAACGTGTTGCTACCCTTGGGCTCACACTTCCCACACAGCTTCGGCAGGTTGTTGACTTGATCCGACGTATGTCGGAGGCGTGTACCGCCTTCGGTCCTGCACGTCAACGGACGTCGGGTGGTGGATGAGGTGGTAGGAACTCCAGCGCTTCCAGCTCTCGTCTTCGACCACCAGCGGCTGCTTCCACTTGAGCTCGTCGGTCTTTTGCTGGACACTTGCACGACGTCGAGGATGACAACACCGATCCAAGACGCTGCTGCACGTTTGGCCCATAACTTGGTGAGCTCTAAATGGTGCTCGGCAGATACAGCTCGAAGTGTCTCTTGGATCGGAGGGCGACGCTTCAAGATCAATATCCGAATGAGTTGCAACATATAAATACCTAATCATCTCACGTCGCAGAATATGAACAATATCCGACGCAATGTTGTGTGCAGGCGGTTTGAACTTACCTCATGGAAATGACTGACAGTAATTGACTCTTGTCAAAATGCACGAGAAGGAGTATTTAGTAACTTGGAGACGATGGTGAAAGACGTCTGGTTCGAGTTGGTGGACTCAACGGGGATTCGACTCAAGGGCACTGAGATCAGCTCGCTCGAATTGCTCGATACTGAGCCACTTGTCGCTCACCTAAAGTATGAGGTCTTCGAGAAGTGTCAATCCAGTCTCAGCTATATGTCTTTAGTTGAGCTCAAGGCTTACGCAGACGCAGCGTCGCTAGGACGGCGTGCTTCTCTTGAACCAGATTTGCCGATTGGTCACTTGGTGATTCAACCGAGACGGCAGTGATCGTAGAAGTGCCGTGGAGAAATGTTTGGTACAAACTCGTGGATGAAGGAACCGACAGTACCGATGGACCGGCAGCCTCCGTCTGGCTCCGAAGAGATAACGAGGAAAGTGTTTCCGGACTACTTTTAGCAGTGTTTGGCCAGTGTCGGAGCAGTTTGCCGGATCTGTCACTGCTCGAGCTGACATTTTACGAGAACAGAGCGGCGTATGACCGCAGAACACCTTTGGTTGAACCGAGTCTACTATGGGGCTTGGCGTGTCGAAGGACGATGCAATTATTGTGGAAGCGCCTTTCCTTCATTTTCGATTAACATTGAGCAACCGATGCATCGCTGAGCTTGAGCTAAAACGACTTGACTTGGAGATTACCAATGATGAGTTGCAACATGCTTTCGACAAGCTCAAGAGTAGGAAACGAAGTAGGTGTCGCATCGTCACGACGTCCGGCTTCAACAAGTTTTTTCAGGGCCACGGAGAATTTCCACCGAGCTATTGCGTGCGGCAGGAGGAACGCATACTTTGGAAATTTGTAATGAAGTTGCTTCCTCAGGTGGTCGACGGGCAAAGGCTGGTGATGGTGGGTTCTTCGGGTGTGGGCAGATCGTGTTTTCTCATGCTGGTGGCGTTGCACTTAACGGTCATCGAGAAGCGCAAGGTACTGATTATTCGCAACGTCAAGCGGGGCAGTGTCACGACAGCCGTGATTTATCTTGATGGGTATCAGGGCAAGTTCATGTGTTAAATCAACCTCACGTCTTCAGAAATAATCGATCTTCGCCGGCAGAGTGAACTGGAAGGCGCCATTGTGCTCCTCGATGGCTATTCGCAAGAACAACTGCAACGTCGCGATGGACTCCACCCATTTCATGTTCTTACGACGTCGTGCCATTACGACGTGAAGCCCAGTGATTCTTCTCAATTAGTGCTTTTGCCAGCGTGGTGGCAGGAAGGTCTACTGCGATATGCGCAATTGACAAACTGGAGGAAGAAAGCTGAGTTGGGCCAGCAAGGAAATATTGAGGATCTGGTGGCCGCGTAGTACTACTACAGCGGCGGGAGTTTGCGCGAATTTTGCAGGACGCGAGAGGACCTTAAAGTCCAAGTTGCGAGAGATTGTGCTTTGGAGGGTGTCGACTTCGCGCACCCTGGTGACCTCAACCAACTTCCCACCGAACTTTGTCAACAGCTTTACCGACTTCGACGTTGTTATGTCCGCGATCGAACTCAAAGAGACCATTATACTAGGTGCTGTCACTGGAAAACTTCCTCTTGATTCAGGCTACGCGTTAAAGTTGCTGGGGCGCTTCGCGAGCTTCCACCAGCTATTGAAAATGTACAAACTTGCACGATCCTTCGTGGATTGAAGGCGGTTTTCGGGTGTTGCGTATATGCAATGTCTGCATGCCGCCGTTCGCGAATCGGTAGCACTGCATCAGCGTCTCCCGCGCACACAGATTCCTGTGGGATTGCAAGTACAGTCGAAGTCGAGTTCGAAGGCGAAGTACACCCGAATTGAGATATGTGCCGAAGCGATTGAATGCAGCGGTAAGACCGAGACAGAGTGCTACAATCGTCTGTGTGAGCTTGCTAAAAGAACGTACTGGTGTCCTGAGTGCATGGAGTCGCCTCTCATTGATGCGGTCGTGACGTGTGACGCTATTTGGCTAGACTCGGATGGAAAAGAGACTCGCGAACCGATTGTGGCTTTAATTCAAGTGAAAGTGACGACGCAAGATAAGATGACGTTCAACTCGCAACTGTGGATGAACTTGAACGAAGAATTGAGCAGAAATGCCAACTTCGCCGACGCCAAGCGAGTATTTGTTTTGGTGGCCTTGTCGACAGCACGAGTGCCGAACTCTCGCTGTACAAGATAAACAAATCCGTCGCGTTCGTGGTGTGCAACCTCAAGCCGCAAGGGTGTGGCTGGACCTTAAATCGGTGGGGGCGCTACTGACAGAGCACAACGTGAGTCTTTTGCATGTCACTGAGTCGTTCTTATAGTCACAAGTTGCGAGGAGGTTGATTGACTGCATGGAGCAAGGTTAGTTAGCATATAGCCCGAATCAACACAGCTCCTTTAAACTGGCACGACGCCGCGAGAATGTAAAATAGGAGTAGGTCATCGCGGCATTGCACTCGCCCTTGCAATACTCGTCAAGGAACACGATGGCACCGTCCAACTCGCTGTCCTGACAAAGATTATATCGGAAGACCAAACCAACACCATGCGTCTTTGAAAAACTGGAATGCTAGAAGCATGAGAAAGCACGGCTTGCCCATACTCGAAGAACCCACCATCACCAACGTTTGCTCGTCGATCACCTTAAGAAGCAACTCCATTATAATCTTCCAGACCACGCGCTCTCCTGCCGTACTAAATAGCTCGGTGGGAGCTCACCATGGCCATCCAAAACGTTGTTGAGACCGGCGTCGCGACGATGCGGCATCCACTTCAATTCCTACTATTGAGCTTGTCGGCAATGCGACGCTACTGGGCCCGGTGTCCACGGTCCGAATCCATATCAAGTCGAACCATACGTCCTTCACCATGAATGGCTCTCGGAAAAAGGCAAGGAGTTAATTGCTGTCTGTCCCTTTTCATCAGTTGAGCATTTCTAGAGATGTAGCGAGAGATAAGCATGAAAAAAATCTACGTCATTCATGCAATTTGTAGACGAAGCCACGAACCTGGTTGTATTTTGGTGTTTCCGTGGCATTTACCTTGACCATGCCAGCAGCAGGGTTGATACCTGAATGCCATACTAACCATAACCGCTTGCGCGTTCGATTCGTTTGAGCTATAATTTAAGAGCAAATTCTCTCAAATGGCCGGACTCCTACTGTTGGATTGCAGCGTCCAGATAGCTTTTCATGGACTTCCTGATCGCCTCAAGTCCAGCGGAGCTAATATCGAGCCAGGAGGCATCCAAAGTTGTGGATGGAGATTTTATAGCGGCTGCATCCTGCTCCAACCCGTCCTGGAAACTGTCAAAAACTTCGCGCACCGACACGTCGCAAGAAGTCTTATAATCATCACGAACCAAAGACGTATAATGCTGCACGTCATCCACCGAGATTTTGTTTTCCATGCTAAGTAGTATCGTGAACTTTTCTAAGACGGACTTCGAGGTGGATCGCGTCTTGACTGAGGCGCTGTGTCGGATCTTCGAAAGCTTTTCGTGCTGGTCAGCTTTTCCTGCTGTCGATGCTTTATTTGCCCCTGAACATCGACGGAAATGTGATTCCCAAAACGCTTCAGTGGTGCATGTGCAAGGCACAAATGCACAGACTGTTTTTGCTACCAAGGCTAGCTGAGTGTGTACCGGATCTCCCTCGTAGTCACTCCAGAACTGCAGTGGGTTCGCAGTGTTGGCAGCGTTCCATACACCTGGTTCTCCAAAATCGTCCTGCTGCTTCATGTAGTCGTTGTAAGACCGGACAAAACCCGTTTCGTCAAAATCAGGCAGCAATGCAGCAGCCACGCGGATGGCCACTCCGCGAGCACGCCGCAGTCCTGATACACTCAGTCCGGCACCATGCACACGTGGATCCAACACAAGACAAGCTATGAAATGGCACTCCACGTAGCATTGCAAACGTTCAAGAAAGCTTGAAACGAAGACGTCGCTTTCTTCATCCAGCAGTGGTGAGTGCGTAGCTGTACCAAACAACCAGATCCACAATGCCAGCAATTGGCCTGACGTCGTTGTCTGGAGCTCACTTAAAGCTGACACAAAGTAGAGCGGCTGCAAGACTTCCACAGTGTTGCTTAATGCACTCCATCTCGCACCTCTTTTGTCGATATCGACTAGTTGACGCAGCAACGGCGAAGTTATCGATGAGATGGTCTTCTTCTCGTCATCAATAGCGGAACGCAAAAACGGTTCCAAACGCGCGGCTTGTGTCACAGCCGTTGCCAAGGACCTCCAACTTGCCATTGGTACCTGAGCAAACACACTTGCCTCTTCATCGGCGAGGCTGATAATGTTGGTGAATTCGTCATCGCCCCTTGAGTGAACTTGGCGCAGCACACGTTGTCGCAGAGATGATATCATTCGTAAGGCATCGGAAATCACCACAGCATTGCTGAACGCTTCCTCAAGCGCCTCGCACTTGAATACAAATTCGTGCAAAAAAGCATTGACTGCTGCACCATGCACACACCCACGAGAGTGAAAGGTTTGGCAATCGACGACGAGTTTGTTAGCAATTGCTGGCGAGCTCGCGAGTATGCACCCGACGTTGGTGTGCACAGGAATATTTTCATGTTACTGCTCGTTTGTGGCCATTTGGACATCACCGAGAGCAACTCGGTCGCATTTGGTACGGTAGTAGCACACGAAATCGAGGTATCTTCGCGTTCTGCCAACACAAATGCACGTCGACGCTCGTCAAGGGCCAAGAACGTGTTGCTGTTCGTCGGTTTGCTGGTCGCGGACTGCAACGCCTCGTCATCATTGCCGACACCAGTGTTTTTAATCACTATCGTGGCATACCGCGACGTCGCAAACGCATTTCGGCAGTCGATGTCACAATGTTGAGAAAGACGCGCCAAAACTTCAGTCTGCGCACGCGCCGCCGTTAATGGAAACTCTCCACTTCCAAAAACTTCAGTTGGCTGCAGTGCCTTCATAGCTTCACGAAAATCCGTGTGGTCCAGCATACTCCAGGGTGTGTTCGTGGCGATCATGGCAGTAGTGAACTTGTCCTCAAATCTATGGAGATCTATCGCTCTGTGGTTGGGCGTCGTCACTTGTCGAACTCTCGGAGTTAAAGTCGACGGCTGCATTTTCATGACCTTCGGCTTTGGTTTTAGTTCTGCTTTTGGTCCTGCACAGGATTCGGTTGCAGCACTCACTGCGAACTCGTTCCTGACGGTCTCAGGAGCCGCCGCACATTTTGAATGTGCAGCTTCAAGCGTCCACTCAGCTGCGGTGTGTCCTCCTGGCAATACCTACATCTCATTTTCTTGTTATTACCAGAGGACACTACTGGGACGTCCTCAAAGTGGGCGTAGACAGGTCCCCGCTTCCGACCAGCTGTCCCCTTGACGGTTACAAGAGGAGTTGAAGCTGCAGCTGGACCAATGGAAACCCCAGAGTTGTCCACACTGAGATAGTGCGACTGGAAAATGTCCTTCCAGTCCGGATGTTTGAGGCGTAGATGAGTCATCAGGTTCGTGTAGCCCGTGCCAGCAGCCTGCGTGTACACATGGCCACACACTCGGCAGCGATGACGATCGGCGCCGGAAGTAGCTCGTTTTCTCTTTTTTCGGCTTGTTCTTGGACTTCGAGTCTTCCAGAGCCGGAGATGACGTTGGAGGTGAAGACATTGCGAGAGGAACGATCGGATCGGGCTCGTACACAGGCTCGAAGAAGAAGTGGCAGATATCGGCACTGGTCGCCATTCTCGAGGGGAATTGAATTCGAATCTGGAAGGATTTCGCTCACTTTTGTATGGGGTTTGTATGGATACACAATTATTGATATTATATTAATTGCGTAAAGATATGGCTACATATAGCCATTTGTGGCAATGGCGACTTCAACATGTGAGACTGGTGCTTCGAGTCCGTTGCACCAGAACATTCTTCTTCATGTACTCACATTGAATAAGACTTGCAAGACTTGCCTAATCATAGCAGCAAGTCGAGTCAGGAATGAGGTTCTTGGGACTCGTATTGTCGTGTTGCTGGCATCGATCGAGGCGGGACTTCTCAAAAAGCGTCGAACATGCCTCCGTTTGTGCAGCTCAAGTCTCCGTTTGTGCCACCACCAACAGGGATGAATATCGCGCAAGGTCTGGACCGCAAGGCCGAGTACCTCGATGTTGACGGTGTCCCTCGTCGATCGCAGCAGGTGACACGACGGATGATCCAGCGTGGTGTGTCGATCGACAAAGCGATAATCTTGTCAATGGACGAGAAAGCGCACACTTCGATCGATGCCCGCGCGCAGGACACACAAGCAGGTCGAAGAGCTACGGTGCAACTTGCTCAAGAGGCCGAACGGAAGCGTGCGGCCAACGCCACGCTTAAATATCAAGCCAAGGTTCAGAAGGAGAAGTGGATCAAGGAGGCTAACCAGAGAGCGATTCAGCGGAGGGCACTTTGGCAAGAACAGCAGCACCAAGTGAAGCTCGCGTTCGAGAACCTCGTTGACCTGACTGAAAATAACACAGCGCTATCGCCGTCCAAGACCAACACATTTGTTGATGAGGAGGGAAATTTACGCCGGCGCATTTCAACTCCACCTGGAAGCCCTCAGAGCGTCGCCGATGGCTTTGTTCTTGGTCCATTAACGCCATCACCACCGGCTTCTGAGATGGCGGACGACCCCCAAGAATACTGCTAGCTAGCAGAGAACGGTCACCTTCGCTTTCGTGTTCTCTTCATAATTAGCGGTAACAAGTTTTATTAAAAATGGTCATTCATCTCAACAAAACTACGCTGTGTACAATGTGATGATCATGACTTCCTTGACTATGCCAGGTATTTCTGTGCCTCGGCTCAGGTCGCAAGGCAAATAATTTATCGATCAAGAACTACTGCGACGAACTCTCCCCTTTGTTGTGTTATTAGGCGTCAAAGCGAGCGAAAGTTGAATCGGCCTGTTACTCCATGAAAAGGAATTCCATCCAACTCGCAAAAGCAAACGCTTGGCGGTTGTGCTGGAACGACGAAGAACACCATTATCGACGGAGTCTATCTTTTCTTCAGCGGAGGGTCAACCAGACAAGATTAATAGAGCTACCGCACAATGCCCCACCGTCTCCTGCTTCCCTCGTACTTGGTTGGGGTATTTACCATGCCGCTAATCCTTTTAATCTTTTATTTGTATTTATATATTTTTTGCGGTTATCGCCGTTTGCTCTCAGGCGAGCTCTGCATCAACCCGCTAATCCGAGCGTCACTCATGTACAGTATGTCCGTCCATTTACCCTTGTATCTTGGGATAGATCGCTTCAAGTACTCAGTTGTCGCTGATGTTCACGGGCGGTGCCGAGGTCTGGAAGCAGCCAGTGAACAGCTATGAGGCAACCAACCAGACAGAGATGACACCCTCTGAGGCTGCCACCAAATACAACGGACAGGACACGTAACCGCTCAACAGTGTCGCGCGGCGCCTCAGTACACAGATATGAAGCTAACCTGGATGGTTGAGGCGTACGAAAATGGTGGGCTAGTGTCGTCGGCAAAAGCTGCCAGCTACACAAAGAGCGACTCGTACACATACCTCCTTGAGCTCGACAACGACTACAACATCCTTGGTGGTGAATGGGTCGAAAACTCTATGGCGGACCACCCAGACTTACAATTTTAAGTAGCTTTGCAGCAAACACGTCGTTCGAATCCGTTTTCATCAGTCCACGCCAAGAAGTCCGTGGTCATCTACAAATGACAACGAGCAGGACTGCTTCACACAGTAATTTTAACAATTAACTTTGTAGCCCCTAAGGCGGCTCTGACGCTGGCACCTGCAACAAGAGAGAACAAAGCGAGAAGAAACACTAGTTCACCTGCACATTGGGACGCCTCGATTTCTTAACGGTCAGCACAAAATGCCTCCACATCTTTGGGAGCGATAAAACATGTCATCGTCACTGTGTCTCTCAGGTCTGGTCGGCAGCTCGGCTGGGTTTTCGGATCACTTACTCATTGGCAACTGCTGGCTTGCTTCTGGCTACCCGGCGGCATCGACCCCGTCGATTTAACAGGAAGCAGGACAAAGCTGCATAGTCTGCACCTAAGTGGATAACGTGCGTGCCTTTGTTTGAGGTTGTGGTAGTTTCAACGCGCTGAGCATCGACATACGATGGACTGCTGTCGCCTCCCAGCTCCAGGAGAGCGACGTCCGAACCGGGAACGAAAGTGCCGCCGTCCACGGGGACGGGCTCAATGGTTCTACCAAAACCCATGTCAGTGGACGACGGTGCGACGGTTGCCGGGGTGATCTTGAGCTGCAGTCGCTCCCCAGCCAGAAATTTCAGCGCTGTTGGCCAAAGCCCGATGTCCACGGGTACGATCTCTCCCGTGCGAAGCAGCTCAACACGATCGAAGGTGTGATACGGCTCAAAATCCGTGGACCTCAGGGTATCAAGGTGGCGCAACGACACACGTTGGACATTCGATGCCGAGATCGTTGACGATGATTCAGTGCTAACTTTGTTCGCGTATGCTGCGCCGTTCGCATCAATCTTTTGCACTGTCACGCCAAGATCCATGTCATCGGACCCAACCGCTTCGACCCACACACAGACCTTGATATAGCCGACGACGGTCATATCCTCGGGTACAGTGTACACCAACGAGATACCGTCAGTCCCAGTCGCCGAGTACGACAGGTTCGAAGCACTTGAGTCCGGGGTGTCTCCCAACAGATTGCCCTCTTTCAGGAACAGCGTCACTGGGGTCAAGTCTGGCAGCGGCCAGCTAGGTGCTTCGACGTTTAACTCGTCGTCGCCGCCAGCGTTGAGGACAGCGAATCTCACGCGAGGAGTATTGGTTTCCCATCCGTTCTCAACACCCTTGATGTAGCGATCGAAGAACCGATTGAGGTCCGCTACGTGCTCTGTGACGTAGTAATCCGGCCACTCGAAGCTGTTGTGAACGCGCAACCACTTGTCGGTTGAGCTGATGTTGCGGAAGCCTTCGAAGGTACCGTGCGTATGGAGCATGTTCGTGTAACTCGCGACCACGTATGCGGGGACAGTAATCTTCTCAACCTGTGCGATCTTGTCAATCCAATACGGCGTGATGAGAGTCTCTGCCTTCGCCATACGAGGGAGATCCTCGACGAGGTTGTTACCAGGCAGCGTTGTTTCAATCGCCTCGGGAAAGCCTACATTCGGCAAGCCTCCGCGCGTCGTCATGTTACGGTAGACATCCGTAAAGCCTTCCCATGGTGCGATCGCTGCAAGATGAGGCGGCTGCTCTGCAGCGATTAACCACTGCGAAACTGCGAGCCACGAGTTGCCTGAAAACCCGACCTTGCCCGAGCACCAAGACTCCTCAGCGACCCACTCGACGAGGTCGTAGCCGTCTTCGGCGAGCTGGCGACCCCAATACGTGATGTTGCCCTCCGACACATTGGCGCCTCGTGTATCGACGTTGAGAACCGCGTAGCCCTTGTCTACCCAGTACGCAGGGTCGGGACCCTCAAACTTTTGCAGCTCCGACAGAGCTGAGCGTGCGATCCCCAACCGACCGAATTCGTCGAGCCATTGAGAGCCAATTTCCTTGCCGTACGGACTCCACGCGACGATTGCCGGATAAGTGGCGCTCGCATTCTCAGTGCGAGGGCGGAACACATCCGTGTAGATGGTCGATCCGTCGCGGAGTGTCACGGCCACGTCGCGCTCGAACACGATATCGCACGGTAGTTCGAGCGCACCTTCGCGTCGCACCGTTCCAGCCTTGAGCAGGTGGGTGGACGGGTTAAATCGCGGGTACCGTGCGCGCGGTGCAGTCGTCTTGACTGCTCGACGGTAGTACACAGGGTACGAGTCATTGCCGTAGATTTTCAGTGAGCCCAGAACAATGACAGTCTCGTTGTCATCGGCATCTGCAGGATGGAAACTCGTTTGGGGGATTCATCGGGAGAGCGGGCGGAGTGAGGGAGGAAGAAGATGTGAGTCCAGGGACTTGGTCTTGGGAAGGGGAGTTGAAAAGTGAGATACAATGAAATGCATGAGCTTCAGTGACATCGAGTGCCTTTTCTCCAACGACGCAGAAAACTCTCGCTCAGACGCAGCATTTAGTTATGCGTCAACACGTGTCTCGTAGTCATAATGCATCAATCGATGATGCCCACGGAAATAGTTATGCAGCGATTACGCTACAGTTGGCCCTGGCCGAGTTGGTTGATGTATTCGTTACCATAATGTCAACCAATTCGAGCTGAAGATTTTGTTATTGTGGAGGGAGCTTCAACCGAAAGGGAAAACATCCGCCTTCTCTACCTCGTAATGTATCATGGTATCCATTTGAGGTGAGCAACAATTGACCCTCTCGGGTTGAGCAAATACTCAAGTGCGTAGGAGGTACCTCGGAGGCAGCTGGCTCCGCGAGTTGATCTTCAACCTTGAGCACGCGCCCGTGCTACAGTATTAGTCGGCCTTTGTTTGCTATTGTGGATTACAATTTCGGGAAAACATTGGGGACCCGGGTGGAAGTTCGAAGGTTGAAAATGGACAAAAACAGAAAAAAATCATAAAAATAGAAAACGTTGAAAATTGAAGAAACGTGTGTTCGCCGATATGGGAATCCCCGCAGGCTTTCTGTGACTCATAAACTTAATCTAGAACGCTCGAATAAATTTATTGAAGTGGGTATCCACCCGGAGCAGCATTGACATAGATTTGATTTCACACTCAGCGCGCTAGAATATCATCACTTATCTGACCGTACTTATTTTTTGTATCCGATCAGTTCTCGAAATATGTATATGTCTACTCAAATTTTAAGTGATGCGCGTATCACTTGCATATTTGCATTTTATCGGACCGTTGCAATGGGCTTGGACGAGCTCCAGCCCGGCAACACTTTGCGTGCCAAAGCTACCGCCCTCGTTGCGTTCAATAAGTTTTTATAGGTAGAGGAAGTGACAGAGGAGTATGTGAGAAAATGCATTGAGTGTGATGAGAGTGGGAAGTGTTTTGCGTCTGTAATGGACAAGTTTGGGATGCATCTTGCGTTTAGTGATGGTAAGAAAGGCAAGCCGTTGGCTAGAAATACTGCTATGCAGTACTATCGGCAAGCCAAGCTTTGGCTACTGGACCAGTTTCCTCAGCATCGAGCTTCATTAGAAACTCGCTTGCTTAAGATGATGAAAACACTTGATAGCTTCTGTTTGAAGCGAGAGGGTGGTGGGTTCATTAGTAAAGCACCTCCGTGTACAAAGTCTGATTTGAAGCGAATGCTGGTGTATTTGTATAGCAATGCATGTTGTGAGAGTGACTATCAAGATGCAGCTTTGCTGTGGTTTGTGGTACCTTTTTGGTCGCGCCTCAGACCTGTCGATGCTTCGCAAGCGGAACGTCAGCGTCGACGCTGGTGGCGTGCTCTTCTTGCGCTTGATCCGGCTGAAGACGTCGGAGGAACAGGGTCTGTCGTTGTTCCTGACGCTGACTTCCAAACGTGCCCGTTGACGGCTGTGGCGCTCGCCTTGATTGTCCAAGCCGCCCTGCGAAGACTTGGTCGGCAACCTTCCAGCACAAGCCCCCACGCTGGCACCTGCCGTGCCTCTTGTCGAGCTTCTTAGCGCCCCTGCAGCACCCATTACGCCCCCCGCCCCAACCACGAAAGGAGCCGCTACATCCTCGACGATTTACGCTCACGTCAACCGCGCGCTCGATCGCATCGCTCCAGCTGCCGGTGTGATGAACGCGCTAAGCTCGCACTCGTTCCGGCGTGGCGGTGCCCAGCATGCTAACGATAGCGACAAGTTGACCGAGCGCTGGATCTTCGACCGCGGATCCTGGAACATGAGTACGACAAACAAAGGCTTCAACTACATTTTTAACACAAGCAAAGAAGATCACAAGGTGCCAAAGGCCTCGCAGGATACAAACCGAAGGTAGCAGTGGCACTTCAGGATTTAAGCAGCTTCGACTCCCAGACGCTTGAGCAGATCACACTGGTCCAGCGACTGCTGTTTGCGACATGCAGCAACCTCTCCACAAGCAGTTACAACGTCAACCCACAAGTTATCAACATCTTCACAGCAGTCGTCTTCCGGCACTTCCCGCTATTGAAAGCGCTCAGCCCTGAGAGTCTCGCCGTCCAGCGGATCGAAGGGGCTGTTTGCCATGGTGGCAGCGCGCTGACAGACCTTCTTGCGTGGTCTTCGCACCTCACCCACGTCTCCAACACCTGTAAGAACAAGAAGTCGACAACAGACAAGCCAAGTGATCAAGCAAGCGACACAACGCAAGGAGCAGAAGATCATCGACCATCAAGCAGATGTGATTAAGCACTTAATCGACCACTCGAAGCGCCCAGACACGCGGATGGATGCGCTGGAAGCAAAGCTAAACAATGACCCCGTCCCTACAAACAAGCGCTGCAATCGAAACGAAGTACAGGAAGAACAAGATGTGAGCACACCGAAGAAGAAGCAGCGCAGGATTGGAGTCACTCACATTCATGCCACATGGTTACGCCCACGGGCCACGATGGCAGGCGGGCGAGCCAAAGCGATAGCGCTCTAACGCGAAGCTTCGTGGCCTTCATGAAGCCCTTCTTGATGGACGGCTTCACACTTGACCCCAGCGCTGCCAGCTACCGCGACGACGTACTCGCCCTCGGTGTGCGCACAGAGAAAGAAGTCCTCGCCTTCCTGACCAAGCAGGGCATCTCCTCTCGCAGGTTCAGCTCCGTCCTGAAGCATCTGCACACAGTCCACAGCACTGGTGCCTTTAACAGCCAGATACAGCGTCACCAGCGTCTGCTTCGCTCGACTACAATTCATGACCCAGCGCCAGGATATACGCAAGACGCCATCGAGTTAGTGGAGGGATCGAGCTAGTTACACAAACAGCGGATAATTCATGTTACATTCACATTTAGCAAACCATACAAAAGCACTGTAAAGAGCAGACACAAACCACAGCGGCGTGAAGCGCAGCAGCACAGCAACCGCGCAGCTCGGCACAGCAGCGACACAGCAGCAGCAGCACGACATGGCACCAGCAGCACGGCAGTGTAGTAGCTCGACACAGCGCCAGCATGAACAGCAGTTGTCGAACGCAGCCTCCACCCCAATAGACACAAGAAAAGATTAACCTAGCCGGATTCGAACCGGTAAACCAGGACAGAGTCCTGGGCTCTGACCACAGAGCGTCTAGGCCATGGAGGGGGCGG